>JAUIMM010001630.1:0-212500 GCA_031769625.1 Taudactylus pleione
GGGGTGCCTCAGCAATACACACAACACATTACTTACCTCTAGGGGTGCCTCAGCAATACACACACACACACCACACACACTTACCTCTAGGGGTGCCTCAGCAACACACACACACACACACTTACCTCTAGGGGTGCCTCAGCAATACACGACACACACACACACACACTTACCTCTAGGGGTGCCTCAGCAATACACACACACTTACCTCTAGGGGTGCCTCAGCAATACACACACACACTTACCTCTAGGGGTGCCTCAGCAATACACACACACACACACTTACCTCTAGGGGTGCCCTCAGCAATACACACACACTTACCTCTAGGGGTGCCTCAGCAATACACACACACACACACTTACCTCTAGGGGTGCCTCAGCAATACACACACACATCACTTACCTCTAGGGGTGCCTCAGCAATACACACACACACACACACTTACCTCTAGGGGTGCCTCAGCAATACACACACACAACTTACCTCTAGGGGTGCCTCAGCAATACACACACACTTACCTCTAGGGGTGCCTCAGCAATACACACGACACACACACTTACCTCTAGGGGTGCCTCAGCAATACACACACACTTACTTACCTCTAGGGGTGCCTCAGCAATACACACACACACACTTACCTCTAGGGGTGCCTCAGCAATACACACACACATTACTTACCTCTAGGGGTGCCTCAGCAATACACACACACACACACTTACCTCTAGGGGTGCCTCAGCAATACACACGAACACTTACCTCTAGGGGTGCCTCAGCAATACACACACACACACTTACCTCTAGGGGTGCCTCAGCAATACACACACACACTTACCTCTAGGGGTGCCTCAGCAATACACACACACACACACACTTACCTCTAGGGGTGCCTCAGCAATACACACACAACTTACCTCTAGGGGTGCCTCAGCAATACACACACACATTACTTACCTCTAGGGGTGCCTCAGCAATACACACACACACTTACCTCTAGGGGTGCCTCAGCAATACACACACACACACACACACTCTTACCTCTAGGGGTGCCTCAGCAATACACACACACATTACTTACCTCTAGGGGTGCCTCAGCAATACACACACACACACAACACACTTACCTCTAGGGGTGCCTCAGCAATACACACACACTTACCTCTAGGGGTGCCTCAGCAATACACACACACACATTACTTACCTCTAGGGGTGCCTCAGCAATACACACACACATTACTTACCTCTAGGGGTGCCTCAGCAATACACACAACACACTTACCTCTAGGGGTGCCTCAGCAATACACACACACTTACCTCTAGGGGTGCCTCAGCAATACACACACACACACACTTACCTCTAGGGGTGCCTCAGCAATACACACACACTTACCTCTAGGGGTGCCTCAGCAATACACACACACACACTTACCTCTAGGGGTGCCTCAGCAATACACACACACACTTACCTCTAGGGGTGCCTCAGCAATACACACACACACACACACACTTACCTCTAGGGGTGCCTCAGCAATACACACACACTTACCTCTAGGGGTGCCTCAGCAATACACACACACATTACTTACCTCTAGGGGTGCCTCAGCAATACACACACACTTACCTCTAGGGGTGCCTCAGCAATACACACACACACACACACTTACCTCTAGGGGTGCCTCAGCAATACACACACACATACTTACCTCTAGGGGTGCCTCAGCAATACACACACACACACTTACCTCTAGGGGTGCCTCAGCAATACACACACACTTACCTCTAGGGGTGCCTCAGCAATACACACACACAACACTTACCTCTAGGGGTGCCTCAGCAATACACACACACATTACTTACCTCTAGGGGTGCCTCAGCAATACACACACAACACTTACCTCTAGGGGTGCCTCAGCAATACACACACACTTACCTCTAGGGGTGCCTCAGCAATACACACACACATTACTTACCTCTAGGGGTGCCTCAGCAATACACACACACATTACTTACCTCTAGGGGTGCCTCAGCAATACACACAAACACTTACCTCTAGGGGTGCCTCAGCAATACACACACACTTACCTCTAGGGGTGCCTCAGCAATACACACACACACACACACTTACCTCTAGGGGTGCCTCAGCAATACACACACACTTACCTCTAGGGGTGCCTCAGCAATACACACACACACACTTACCTCTAGGGGTGCCTCAGCAATACACACACACACACTTACCTCTAGGGGTGCCTCAGCAATACACACACACACACACACTTACCTCTAGGGGTGCCTCAGCAATACACACACACCTTACCTCTAGGGGTGCCTCAGCAATACACACACACACATTACTTACCTCTAGGGGTGCCTCAGCAATACACACACACTTACCTCTAGGGGTGCCTCAGCAATACACACACACACACACACACTTACCTCTAGGGGTGCCTCAGCAATACACACACACACATACTTACCTCTAGGGGTGCCTCAGCAATACACACACACAACACTTACCTCTAGGGGTGCCTCAGCAATACACACACACTTACCTCTAGGGGTGCCTCAGCAATACACCACACACATTACTTACCTCTAGGGGTGCCTCAGCAATACACACACACACACTTACCTCTAGGGGTGCCTCAGCAATACACACACACACACACTTACCTCTAGGGGTGCCTCAGCAATACACACAACACACACACACACTTACCTCTAGGGGTGCCTCAGCAATACACACACACACACACTTACCTCTAGGGGTGCCCTCAGCAATACACACACACACACACACTTACCTCTAGGGGTGCCTCAGCAATACACCACACACACACACACACTTACCTCTAGGGGTGCCTCAGCAATACACACACACACACACTTACCTCTAGGGGTGCCTCAGCAATACACACACACACACACACACTTACCTCTAGGGGTGCCTCAGCAATACACACACACACAACACTTACCTCTAGGGGTGCCTCAGCAATACACACACACACACTTACCTCTAGGGGTGCCTCAGCAATACACACACACACACACTTACCTCTAGGGGTGCCTCAGCAATACACACACACACACACACTTACCTCTAGGGGTGCCTCAGCAATACACACACACACACACACACTTACCTCTAGGGGTGCCTCAGCAATACACACACACTTACCTCTAGGGGTGCCTTAGCAATACACACACACACACTTACCTCTAGGGGTGCCTCAGCAATACACACACACACACACACACTTACCTCTAGGGGTGCCTCAGCAATACACACACACACACACTTACCTCTAGGGGTGCCTCAGCAATACACACACACACACACTTACCTCTAGGGGTGCCTCAGCAATACACACACACACACTTACCTCTAGGGGTGCCTCAGCAATACACACACACACACTTACCTCTAGGGGTGCCTCAGCAAATACACACACACACACACACACACTTACCTCTAGGGGTGCCTCAGCAATACACACACACACACACACACTTACCTCTAGGGGTGCCTCAGCAATACACACACACACACACTTACCTCTAGGGGTGCCTCAGCAATACACACACACACACACACAACACTTACCTCTAGGGGTGCCTCTAGCAATACACACACACACACACCTTACCTCTAGGGGTGCCTCAGCAATACACACACACACACACACACACTTACCTCTAGGGTGCCTCAGCAATACACACACACACACTTACCTCTAGGGGTGCCTCAGCAATACACACACACACACTTACCTCTAGGGGTGCCTCAGCAATACACACACACACACACACACACTTACCTCTAGGGGTGCCTCAGCAATACACACACACACTTACCTCTAGGGGTGCCTTAGCAATACACACACACACACACACTTACCTCTAGGGGTGCCTCAGCAATACACACACACACACACACACTTACCTCTAGGGGTGCCTCAGCATACAGCACACACACACACACACTTACCTCTAGGGGTGCCTCAGCAATACACACACACACACACTTACCTCTAGGGGTGCCTCAGCAATACACACACACACACACACACTTACCTCTAGGGGTGCCTCAGCAATACACACACACACACACACACACACTTACCTCTAGGGGTGCCTCAGCAATACACACACACACACACACACTTACCTCTAGGGGTGCCTCAGCAATACACACACACACACACACACTTACCTCTAGGGGTGCCTTAGCAATACACCACACACACACTTACCTCTAGGGGTGCCTCAGCAATACACACACACACACACACACACTTACCTCTAGGGGTGCCTTAGCAATACACACACACACACTTACCTCTAGGGGTGCCTCAGCAATACACACAGCACACACACACACACTTACCTCTAGGGGTGCCTTAGCAATACACACACACTTACCTCTAGGGGTGCCTCAGCAATACACACACACTTACCTCTAGGGGTGCCTCAGCAATACACACACACACACTTACCTCTAGGGGTGCCTCAGCAATACACACACACACACACACACTTACCTCTAGGGGTGCCTCAGCAATACACACACACACACACACACACTTACCTCTAGGGGTGCCTCAGCAATACACACACACTTACCTCTAGGGGTGCCTTAGCAATACACACACACACACTTACCTCTAGGGGTGCCTCAGCAATACACACACACACACTTACCTCTAGGGGTGCCTCAGCAATACACACACACACACTTACCTCTAGGGGTGCCTCAGCAATACACACACACACACACTTACCTCTAGGGGTGCCTCAGCAATACACACACACACACACTTACCTCTAGGGGTGCCTCAGCAATACACACACACACACACACTTACCTCTAGGGGTGCCTCAGCAATACACACACACTTACCTCTAGGGGTGCCTTAGCAATACACACACACACACTTACCTCTAGTGGTGCCTCAGCAATACACACCACACACACACTTACCTCTAGGGGTGCCTCAGCAATACACACACACACACACACACTTACCTCTAGGGGTGCCTCAGCAATACACACACACACACACACACTTACCTCTAGGGGTGCCTCAGCAATATACACACACACTTACCTCTAGGGGTGCCTTAGCAATACACACACACACACTTACCTCTAGGGGTGCCTCAGCAATACACACACACTTACCTCTAGGGGTGCCTCAGCAATACACACACACACACTTACCTCTAGGGGTGCCTCAGCAATACACACACACACACACACACTTACCTCTAGGGGGTGCCTCAGCAATACACACACACTTACCTCTAGGGGTGCCTTAGCAATACACACACACACGCTTACCTCTAGGGGTGCCTCAGCAATACACACACACACACACACACTTACCTCTAGGGGTGCCTCAGCAATACACACACACACACACACACTTACCTCTAGGGGTGCCTCAGCAATACACACACACTTACCTCTAGGGGTGCCTCAGCAATACACACACACACACTTACCTCTAGGGGTGCCTCAGCAATACACACACACACACACACACACTTACCTCTAGGGGTGCCTCAGCAATACACACACACACACACTTACCTCTAGGGGTGCCTCAGCAATACACACACACTTACCTCTAGGGGTGCCTCAGCAATACACACACACACACTTACCTCTAGGGGTGCCTCAGCAATACACACACACACAGCACACACACACTTACCTCTAGGGGTGCCTTAGCAATACACACACACACACGCTTACCTCTAGGGGTGCCTCAGCAATACACACACACACACACACACTTACCTCTAGGGGTGCCTCAGCAATACACACACACACACACACACTTACCTCTAGGGGTGCCTCAGCAATACACACACACTTACCTCTAGGGGTGCCTCAGCAATACACACACACACACTTACCTCTAGGGGTGCCTCAGCAATACACACACACACACACACACTTACCTCTAGGGGTGCCTCAGCAATACACACACACTTACCTCTAGGGGTGCCTCAGCAATACACACACACTTACCTCTAGGGGTGCCTTAGCAATACACACACACACACTTACCTCTAGGGGTGCCTCAGCAATACACACACACACACACACACTTACCTCTAGGGGTGCCTCAGCAATACACACACACACACTTACCTCTAGGGGTGCCTCAGCAATACACACACACACACACTTACCTCTAGGGGTGCCTCAGCAATACACACACACACACACTTACCTCTAGGGGTGCCTCAGCAATACACACACACACACACACACTTACCTCTAGGGGTGCCTCAGCAATACACACACACTTACCTCTAGGGGTGCCTCAGCAATACACACACACACACTTACCTCTAGGGGTGCCTCAGCAATACACACACACACACACACACACTTACCTCTAGGGGTGCCTCAGCAATACACACACACACACACACACTTACCTCTAGGGGTGCCTCAGCAATACACACACACACACTTACCTCTAGGGGTGCCTCAGCAATACACACACACACACACATTACTTACCTCTAGGGGTGCCTCAGCAATACACACACACTTACCTCTAGGGGTGCCTCAGCAATACACACACACACACTTACCTCTAGGGGTGCCTCAGCAATACACACACACACACACACACACTTACCTCTAGGGGTGCCTTAGCAATACACACACACACGCTTACCTCTAGGGGTGCCTCAGCAATACACACACACACACACACACTTACCTCTAGGGGTGCCTCAGCAATACACACACACACACTTACCTCTAGGGGTGCCTCAGCAATACACACACACACACACATTACTTACCTCTAGGGGTGCCTCAGCAATACACACACACACACTTACCTCTAGGGGTGCCTCAGCAATACACACAAAAAAAATAAGCAACAAGAAGAAGCCCAATTCCGCTTGTTATAAGCGCACTTGGCAGCTACGCCAGGAAGAAGGAAGGGGTGATGACATCAGACCCGAGCTACAGAGAACCAGGAAGGACAAACTTGACAAGATGCAAAGCCTTGTAATGGTATCATGTCAGAAACTAACACACACTTACCGACTTCTAGCTCCCTACTTCCGGGAGGGAGCTGTCAGGCGTCCTCAGCAGGGGGCGTGCCACATCAAAAGGGGGCGTGGCCCAGAAATTGACTCGACAATGGGGGCGGGGCATTGGCATGACAGCGCGATCGTGTCATAGCGGCCCCACCCCCTCTTCACAATGCCAAGATAAATGGCATTGTGAAGCAGGGGGCGGGGCCACGATGACGCGATTCAGCGCAAATCGCGTCACTGGGCCCCCCGCTGCCGGGGATTATACTGTATTCGCGGGGTGGTAGATAGATCGCCGGGGACCGGGAGGTTTGCCTACCTTTCCGGGAGGCCGGGAGCGGCACCCGATTTTTGGGAGGCTCCTGACCAAATCGAGAGGGTAGGCAAGTATGAACTAACAGCATATGAAACACACACACACACACACACATATATATATATATCATTTATTTATATTAGTGGGACATGACAAGTGCGCGCACACAAAGCAGTTCTATAACAGCTATTTGTTTATTGGACTGTCAAAATGCTCCGACTTGAGTACTATGGAAATGTTTTACAATGCAGGAGATACCAGCCAGCAGTCTCCTGGGCACTGAGGGAAGCTCTGTGATACTAATTATCTGGCTGCATTGGTCAGATGTCCGTGCGTCCCCTCATACCACCTTCAGGCCTGAGGCTGCAGGGGAGGACAGTCTGTTTATCTGGAAGGGGATGGAAGATCCAGTAACCCACACAGAGCCCTGGATCCCTCTGTCTTCAAGTGAAACAAAACAGGATTATTTTAAATGTATATTTTTCAAGTAAAACAAACTCAAGCACGTTTATTATGTTAGAAATTAGAATATACACAGAGCGCCTATGCCCTTCACCAGGCTTTCACAGAGCGCAGCTCAGGACGGCTCTCCGGGCTCCGTGCTGCACACACTTTTTATAATACATTTATATATTTTATTAACACTATATTTTTTATACTTTGCGCCCAGCGCTCAGCCCTTTACTAACAAAGCCCAGTTGTCTGTTCTTTGTTTAGGACGAAACTGGAACCCAACGACCTTCACCCCCAAATACAGATTTTCTAAACCTTTTTTTTCCTTGTATTATTTTGACCACTTTGGGGCAGTGAAGCAGCTGCCGGTGTGAGCACAGTGATTGCAAAGCTGTGACGGGGATACCCTGGGGCCCACTGCGGCACTCACAGGGATTGCCCTGGGGCCATGGTCTAACAGTATCATTGGCCATTAGTTCCTGTGTTACCAAAGTAAATCATCATCAGTGGGTTCTCTCAGGACAGGCGGCCCCCTCATGGTTATTTATTTTGTTTTTTATCCCCTATAAAATAGCCAAAACACAAATCTTGAAAGTTAACATGCGCACAGTTGGAGGCTGAAGCGGAAATGAAGGTGCGTACATTTGCGGACTGTGGGCCAGATTCAGAGATGGATGCAGTGCCGATATTTCCAGTGATGTTTTGCTACTGTGCTTGTGTGAAAATGCCAGGAATCCCTTCCTGCGCACATGTGAACCCAAGTGTCCAATGAGGTTTGCAATCACGTACATCATCGCTAACACTTGAGAAGGGGTTTGCAATCGCTTGGCGTTCCATGGGCGTGTCTGGGAAAGTTACTGTGTTCCCAATGAAGAGTCCAACGCTGTGGAAGCAATGGTCAGTGGGATTTGTGGAGAGTCCAATGCTGTGGAAGCCATGGTTATGGGATTTGTGGAGAGTCCAATGCTGTGGAAGCCATGGTCAGTGGGATTTGTGGAGAGTCCAATGCTGTGGAAGCCATGGTTATGGGATTTGTGGAGAGTCCAATGCTGTGGAAGCCATGGTCAGTGGGATTTGTGGAGAGTCCAATGCTGTGGAAGCCATGGTTATGGGATTTGTGGAGAGTCCAATGCTGTGGAAGCCATGGTCAGTGGGATTTGTGGAGAGTCCAATGCTGTGGAAGCCATGGTTATGGGATTTGTGGAGAGTCCAATGCTGTGGAAGCCATGGTCAGTGGGACTTGTGGAGAGTCCAATGCTGCCCCACACAGCCTGACAGTGAGCATCCCAGCACTCGTACATGCCATGGCACTGCCCCACACAGATGGATGGCTGAGACCAGCATTTGCAATAGACTCGCTATCAGCTGATACACACTACACCCAAAGCGCACAAGAACTTAAATAATAAATAGAGACCCGGACAACAAAATTGCTCATGAGTCTAACCAAGAACATAGGTACACTAGTGCCAGAGCAGGACCCACAAACTTGTAATGTACAAGGATATTAGACTAGAACGGAGGGGATTACCCAGGTAAGTGAGCACTCCCTCATCTACTGGCCACAGAAGGTCTACCAGACCAGGGATATGCTCCAAACACAAGGGTGACTCCAGACGTAAGAATAGCACAGTACTGGCAGATAGGAAATCAGAACAGGAATTGGAGTCTTATGGATCCAGGGAACAACTTGAGAAAGCCGTAACCCTGGCACCGCTCGGATACAAGGCCTGGAACCAGTGCAGAACTCAGTAACTGCGTGTTAGGAAAAGTCATACAGTTACTGAGCAACACAATGCACAGACTGTATACCACATAGCAGTATATACTATATACCTGTATAACACTGATCACACAGTGCACAGACTGTATATACCTCACACTGACCTACAGCCCTGGTACCAGCATCCTTCTCTGACCCAGCCCAAGTCACCATACACAGTGCAGGGATACCTATACCACATAGCAGTATATACTATATACCTGTATAACACTGATCACACAGTGCACAGACTGTATATACCTCACACTGACCTACAGCCCTGGTACCAGCATCCTTCTCTGACCCAGCCCAAGTCACCATACACAGTGCAGGGATACCTATACCACATAGCAGTATATACTATATACCTGTATAACACTGATCACACAGTGCACAGACTGTATATACCTCACACTGACCTACAGCCCTGGTACCAGCATCCTTCTCTGACCCAGCCCAAGTCACCATACACAGTGCAGGGACACCTATACCACATAGCAGTATATACTATATACCTGTATAACACTGATCACACAGTGCACAGACTGTATATACCTCACACTGACCTACAGCCCTGGTACCAGCATCCTTCTCTGACCCAGCCCAAGTCACCATACACAGTGCAGGGATACCTATACCACATAGCAGTATATACTATATACCTGTATAACACTGATCACACAGTGCACAGACTGTATATACCTCACACTGACCTACAGTCCTGGTACCAGCATCCTTCTCTGACCCAGCCCAAGTCACCATACACAGTGCAGGGATACCTATACCACATAGCAGTATATACTATATACCTGTATAACACTGATCACACAGTGCACAGACTGTATATACCTCACACTGACCTACAGTCCTGGTACCAGCATCCTTCTCTGACCCAGCCCAAGTCTCCATACACAGTGCAGGGATACCTATACCACATAGCACTATATACTATATACCTGTATAACACTGATCACACAGTGCACAGACTGTATATACCTCACACTGACCTACAGTCCTGGTACCAGCATCCTTCTCTGACCCAGCCCAAGTCACCATACACAGTGCAGGGATACCTATACCACATAGCAGTATATACTATATACCTGTATAACACTGATCACACAGTGCACAGACTGTATATACCTCACACTGACCTACAGTCCTGGTACCAGCATCCTTCTCTGACCCAGCCCAAGTCACCATACACAGTGCAGGGATACCTATACCACATAGCAGTATATACTATATACCTGTATAACACTGATCACACAGTGCACAGACTGTATATACATCACACTAACCTACAGTCCTGGTACCAGCATCCTTCTCTGACCCGGCCCAAGTCACCATACACAGTGCAGGGATACCTATACCACATAGCAGTATATACTATATACCTGTATAACACTGATCACACAGTGCACAGACTGTATATACCTCACACTGACCTACAGCCCTGGTACCAGCATCCTTCTCTGACCCAGCCCAAGTCACCATACACAGTGCAGGGATACCTATACTACATAGCAGTATATACTATATACCTGTATAACCACTGATCACACAGTGCACAGACTGTATATACCTCACACTGACCTACAGCCCTGGTACCAGCATCCTTCTCTGACCCAACCCAAGTCACCATACACAGTGCAGGGATACCTATACCACATAGCAGTATATACTATATACCTGTATAACACTGATCACACAGTGCACAGACTGTATATACCTCACACTGACCTACAGTCCTGGTACCAGCATCCTTCTCTGACCCAGCCCAAGTCACCATACACAGTGCAGGGATACCTATACCACATAGCAGTATATACTATATACCTGTATAACACTGATCACACAGTGCACAGACTGTATATACCTCACACTGACCTACAGTCCTGGTACCAGCATCCTTCTCTGACCCAGCCCAAGTCTCCATACACAGTGCAGGGATACCTATACCACATAGCAGTATATACTATATACCTGTATAACACTGATCACACAGTGCACAGACTGTATATACCTCACACTGACCTACAGTCCTGGTACCAGCATCCTTCTCTGACCCAGCCCAAGTCACCATACACAGTGCAGGGACACCTATACCACATACCAGTATATACTATATACCTGTATAACACTGATCACACAGTGCACAGACTGTATATACCTCAAACTGACCTACAGCCCTGGTACCAGCATCCTTCTCTGACCCAGCCCAAGTCACCATACACAGTGCAGGGATACCTATACCACATAGCAGTATATACTATATACCTGTATAACCACTGATCACACAGTGCACAGACTGTATATACCTCACACTGACCTACAGTCCTGGTACCAGCATCCTTCTCTGACCCAGCCCAAGTCACCATACACAGTGCAGGGACACCTATACCACATAGTATATACTATATACCTGTATAACACTGATCACACAGTGCACAGACTGTATATACATCACACTGACCTACAGTCCTGGTACCAGCATCCTTCTCTGACCCAGCCCAAGTCACCATACCCAGTGCAGGGATACCTATACCACATAGCAGTATATACTATATACCTGTATAACACTGATCACACAGTGCACAGACTGTATATACCTCACACTGACCTACAGCCCTGGTACCAGCATCCTTCTCTGACCCAGCCCAAGTCACCATACACAGTGCAGGGATACCTATACTACATAGCAGTATATACTATATACCTGTATAACCACTGATCACACAGTGCACAGACTGTATATACCTCACACTGACCTACAGTCCTGGTACCAGCATCCTTCTCTGACCCAGCCCAAGTCACCATACACAGTGCAGGGATACCTATACCACATAGCAGTATATACTATATACCTGTATAACACTGATCACACAGTGCACAGACTGTATATACCTCACACTGACCTACAGCCCTGGTACCAGCATCCTTCTCTGACCCAGCCCAAGTCACCATACACAGTGCAGGGATACCTATACCACATAGCAGTATATACTATATACCTGTATAACCACTGATCACACAGTGCACAGACTGTATATACCTCACACTGACCTACAGCCCTGGTACCAGCATCCTTCTCTGACCCAGCCCAAGTCACCATACACAGTGCAGGGATACCTATACCACATAGCAGTATATACTATATACCTGTATAACACTGATCACACAGTGCACAAACTGTATATACCTCACACTGACCTACAGTCCTGGTACCAGCATCCTTCTCTGACCCAGCCCAAGTCACCATACACAGTGCAGGGATACCTATACCACATAGCAGTATATACTATATACCTGTATAACACTGATCACACAGTGCACAGACTGTATATACCTCACACTGACCTACAGTCCTGGTACCAGCATCCTTCTCTGACCCAGCCCAAGTCACCATACACAGTGCAGGGATACCTATACCACATAGCAGTATATACTATATACCTGTATAACACTGATCACACAGTGCACAGACTGTATATACCTCACACTGACCTACAGTCCTGGTACCAGCATCCTTCTCTGACCCAGCCCAAGTCACCATACACAGTGCAGGGATACCTATACCACATAGCAGTATATACTATATACCTGTATAACACTGATCACACAGTGCACAGACTGTATATACCTCACACTGACCTACAGTCCTGGTACCAGCATCCTTCTCTGACCCAGCCCAAGTCACCATACACAGTGCAGGGATACCTATACCACATAGCAGTATATACTATATACCTGTATAACCACTGATCACACAGTGCACAGACTGTATATACCTCACACTGACCTACAGTCCTGGTACCAGCATCCTTCTCTGACCCAGCCCAAGTCACCATACACAGTGCAGGGACACCTATACCACATAGCAGTATATAGTATATACCTGTATAACACTGATCACACAGTGCACAGACTGTATATACCTCACACTGACCTACAGCCCTGGTACCAGCATCCTTCTCTGACCCAGCCCAAGTCACCATACACAGTGCAGGGATACCTATACCACATAGCAGTATATACTATATACCTGTATAGCACTGATCACACAGTGCACAGACTGTATATACCTCACACTGACCTACAGTCCTGGTACCAGCATCCTTCTCTGACCCAGCCCAAGTCACTATACACAGTGCAGGGATACCTATACCACATAGCACTATATACTATATACCTGTATAACACTGATCACACAGTGCACAGACTGTATATACCTCACACTGACCTACAGTCCTGGTACCAGCATCCTTCTCTGACCCAGCCCAAGTCACCATACACAGTGCAGGGATACCTATACCACATAGCACTATATACTATATACCTGTATAACACTGATCACACAGTGCACAGACTGTATATACCTCACACTGACCTACAGTCCTGGTACCAGCATCCTTCTCTGACCCAGCCCAAGTCACCATACACAGTGCAGGGATACCTATACCACATAGCAGTATATACTATATACCTGTATAACACTGATCACACAGTGCACAGACTGTATATACATCACACTGACCTACAGTCCTGGTACCAGCATCCTTCTCTGACCCAGCCCAAGTCACCATACACAGTGCAGGGATACCTATACTACATAGCAGTATATACTATATACCTGTATAACCACTGATCACACAGTGCACAGACTGTATATACCTCACACTGACCTACAGCCCTGGTACCAGCATCCTTCTCTGACCCAGCCCAAGTCACCATACACAGTGCAGGGATACCTATACCACATAGCAGTATATACTATATACCTGTATAACACTGATCACACAGTGCACAGACTGTATATACCTCACACTGACCTACAGCCCTGGTACCAGCATCCTTCTCTGACCCAGCCCAAGTCACCATACACAGTGCAGGGATACCTATACCACATAGCAGTATATACTATATACCTGTATAACACTGATCACACAGTGCACAGACTGTATATACCTCACACTGACCTACAGCCCTGGTACCAGCATCCTTCTCTGACCCAGCCCAAGTCACCATACACAGTGCAGGGATACCTATACCACATAGCAGTATATACTATATAACTGTATAACACTGATCACACAGTGCACAGACTATATATACCTCACACTGACCTACAGCCCTGGTACCAGCATCCTTCTCTGACCCAGCCCAAGTCACCATACACAGTGCAGGGATACCTATACCACATAGCAGTATATACTATATACCTGTATAACACTGATCACACAGTGCACAGACTGTATATACCTCACACTGACCTACAGTCCTGGTACCAGCATCCTTCTCTGACCCAGCCCAAGTCACCATACACAGTGCAGGGATACCTATACCACATAGCAGTATATACTATATACCTGTATAACACTGATCACACAGTGCACAGACTGCATATACCTCACACTGACCTACAGTCCTGGTACCAGCATCCTTCTCTGACCCAGCCCAAGTCACCATACACAGTGCAGAGATACCTATACCACATAGCAGTATATACTATATACCTGTATAACACTGATCACACAGTGCACAGACTGTATATACCTCACACTGACCTACAGCCCTGGTACCAGCATCCTTCTCTGACCCAGCCCAAGTCACCATACACAGTGCAGGGATACCTATACCACATAGCAGTATATACTATATACCTGTATAACACTGATCACACAGTGCACAGACTGTATATACCTCACACTGACCTACAGTCCTGGTACCAGCATCCTTCTCTGACCCAGCCCAAGTCACCACACACAGTGCAGGGATACCTATACCACATAGCAGTATATACTATATACCTGTATAACACTGATCACACAGTGCACAGACTGTATATACCTCACACTGACCTGCAGTCCTGGTACCAGCATCCTTCTCTGACCCAGCCCAAGTCACCATACACAGTGCAGGGATACCTATACCACATAGCAGTATATACTATATACCTGTATAACACTGATCACACAGTGCACAGACTGTATATACCTCACACTGACCTACAGTCCTGGTACCAGCATCCTTCTCTGACCCAGCCCAAGTCTCCATACACAGTGCAGGGATACCTATACCACATAGCAGTATATACTATATACCTGTATAACACTGATCACACAGTGCACAGACTGTATATACCTCACACTGACCTACAGTCCTGGTACCAGCATCCTTCTCTGACCCAGCCCAAGTCACCATACACAGTGCAGGGACACCTATACCACATAGCAGTATATACTATATACCTGTATAACCTCTGATCACACAGTGCACAGACTGTATATACCTCACACTGACCTACAGTCCTGGTACCAGCATCCTTCTCTGACCCAGCCCAAGTCACCATACACAGTGCAGGGATACCTATACCACATAGCAGTATATACTATATACCTGTATAACACTGATCACACAGTGCACAGACTGTATATACATCACACTGACCTACAGTCCTGGTACCAGCATCCTTCTCTGACCCAGCCCAAGTCACCATACACAGTGCAGGGATACCTATACCACATAGCAGTATATACTATATACCTGTATAACACTGATCACACAGTGCACAGACTGTATATACATCACACTGACCTACAGTCCTGGTACCAGCATCCTTCTCTGACCCAGCCCAAGTCACCATACACAGTGCAGGGATACCTATACCACATAGCAGTATATACTATATACCTGTATAACTCTGATCACACAGTGCACAGACTGTATATACCTCACACTGACCTACAGCCCTGGTACCAGCATCCTTCTCTGACCCAGCCCAAGTCACCATACACAGTGCAGGGATACCTATACTACATAGCAGTATATACTATATACCTGTATAACACTGATCACACAGTGCACAGACTGTATATACCTCACACTGACCTACATTCCTGGTACCAGCATCCTTCTCTGACCCAGCCCAAGTCACCATACACAGTGCAGGGATACCTATAGCACATAGCAGTATATACTATATACCTGTATAACACTGATCACACAGTGCACAGACTGTATATACCTCACACTGACCTACAGTCCTGGTACCAGCATCCTTCTCTGACCCAGCCCAAGTCACCATACACAGTGCAGGGACACCTATACCACATAGCAGTATATACTATATACCTGTATAACACTGATCACACAGTGCACAGACTGTATATACCTCACACTGACCTACAGCCCTGGTACCAGCATCCTTCTCTGACCCAGCCCAAGTCACCATACACAGTGCAGGGATACCTATACCACATAGCAGTATATACTATATACCTGTATAACCACTGATCACACTGTGCACAGACTGTATATACCTCACACTGACCTACAGCCCTGGTACCAGCATCCTTCTCTGACCCAGCCCAAGTCACCATACACAGTGCAGGGATACCTATACCACATAGCAGTATATACTATATACCTGTATAACACTGATCACACAGTGCACAGACTGTATATACCTCACACTGACCTACAGCCCTGGTCCCAGCATCCTTCTCTGACCCAGCCCAAGTCACCATACACAGTGCAGGGATACCTATACCACATAGCAGTATATACTATATACCTGTATAACCACTGATCACACAGTGCACAGACTGTATATACCTCACACTGACCTACAGCCCTGGTACCAGCATCCTTCTCTGACCCAGCCCAAGTCACCATACACAGTGCAGGGATACCTATACCACATAGCAGTATATACTATATACCTGTATAACCACTGATCACACAGTACACAGACTGTATATACCTCACACTGACCTACAGTCCTGGTACCAGCATCCTTCTCTGACCCAGCCCAAGTCACCATACACAGTGCAGAGATACCTATACCACATAGCAGTATATACTATATACCTGTATAACACTGATCACACAGTGCACAGACTGTATATACATCACACTGACCTACAGTCCTGGTACCAGCATCCTTCTCTGACCCAGCCCAAGTCACCATACACAGTGCAGGGATACCTATACCACATAGCAGTATATACTATATACCTGTATAACACTGATCACACAGTACACAGACTGTATATACCTCACACTGACCTACAGTCCTGGTACCAGCATCCTTCTCTGACCCAGCCCAAGTCACCATACCCAGTGCAGGGATACCTATACCACATAGCAGTATATACTATATACCTGTATAACACTGATCACACAGTGCACAGACTGTATATACCTCACACTGACCTACAGCCCTGGTACCAGCATCCTTCTCTGACCCAGCCCAAGTCACCATACACAGTGCAGGGATACCTATACTACATAGCAGTATATACTATATACCTGTATAACACTGATCACACAGTGCACAGACTGTATATACCTCACACTGACCTACAGTCCTGGTACCAGCATCCTTCTCTGACCCAGCCCAAGTCACCATACACAGTGCAGGGACACCTATACCACATAGCAGTATATACTATATACCTGTATAACACTGATCACACAGTGCACAGACTGTATATACCTCACACTGACCTACAGCCCTGGTACCAGCATCCTTCTCTGACCCAGCCCAAGTCACCATACACAGTGCAGGGATACCTATACCACATAGCAGTATATACTATATACCTGTATAACCACTGATCACACAGTGCACAGACTGTATATACATCACACTGACCTACAGTCCTGGTACCAGCATCCTTCTCTGACCCAGCCCAAGTCACCATACACAGTGCAGGGATATCTATACCACATAGCAGTATATACTATATACCTGTATAACGTGCACAGACTGTATATACATCACACTGACCTACAGCCCTGGTACCAGCATCCTTCTCTGACCCAGCCCAAGTCACCATACACAGTGCAGGGATACCTATACCACATAGCAGTATATACTATATACCTGTATAACACTGATCACACAGTGCACAGACTGTATATACCTCACACTGACCTACAGCCCTGGTACCAGCATCCTTCTCTGACCCAGCCCAAGTCACCATACACAGTGCAGGGATACCTATACCACATAGCAGTATATACTATATACCTGTATAACACTGATCACACAGTGCACAGACTGTACATACCTCACACTGACCTACAGTCCTGGTACCAGCATCCTTCTCTGACCCAGCCCAAGTCACCATACACAGTGCAGGGATACCTATACCACATAGCAGTATATACTATATACCTGTATAACCACTGATCACACAGTGCACAGACTGTATATACCTCACACTGACCTACAGTCCTGGTACCAGCATCCTTCTCTGACCCAGCCCAAGTCACCATACACAGTGCAGGGATACCTATACCACATAGCAGTATATACTATATACCTGTATAACACTGATCACACAGTGCACAGACTGTATATACCTCACACTGACCTACAGCCCTGGTACCAGCATCCTTCTCTGACCCAGCCCAAGTCACCATACACAGTGCAGGGATACCTATACCACATAGCAGTATATACTATATACCTGTATAACCACTGATCACACAGTACACAGACTGTATATACCTCACACTGACCTACAGTCCTGGTACCAGCATCCTTCTCTGACCCAGCCCAAGTCACCATACACAGTGCAGGGATACCTATACCACATAGCAGTATATACTATATACCTGTATAACACTGATCACACAGTGCACAGACTGTATATACCTCACACTGACCTACAGCCCTGGTACCAGCATCCTTCTCTGACCCAGCCCAAGTCACCATACACAGTGCAGAGATACCTATACCACATAGCAGTATATACTATATACCTGTATAACACTGATCACACAGTGCACAGACTGTATATACCTCACACTGACCTACAGCCCTGGTACCAGCATCCTTCTCTGACCCAGCCCAAGTCACCATACACAGTGCAGGGATACCTATACTACATAGCAGTATATATTATATACCTGTATAACCACTGATCACACAGTGCACAGACTGTATATACCTCACACTGACCTACAGTCCTGGTACCAGCATCCTTCTCTGACCCAGCCCAAGTCACCATACACAGTGCAGGGATACCTATACCACATAGCAGTATATACTATATACCTGTATAACCACTGATCACACAGTGCACAGACTGTATATACCTCACACTGACCTACAGCCCTGGTACCAGCATCCTTCTCTGACCCAGCCCAAGTCACCATACACAGTGCAGGGATACCTATACCACATAGCAGTATATACTATATACCTGTATAACACTGATCACACAGTGCACAGACTGTATATACATCACACTGACCTACAGTCCTGGTACCAGCATCCTTCTCTGACCCAGCCCAAGTCACCATACACAGTGCAGGGATACCTATACCACATAGCAGTATATACTATATACCTGTATAACACTGATCACACAGTGCACAGACTGTATATACCTCACACTGACCTACAGTCCTGGTACCAGCATCCTTCTCTGACCCAGCCCAAGTCACCATACACAGTGCAGGGATACCTATACCACATAGCAGTATATACTATATACCTGTATAACCACTGATCACACAGTGCACAGACTGTATATACCTCACACTGACCTACAGTCCTGGTACCAGCATCCTTCTCTGACCCAGCCCAAGTCACCATACACAGTGCAGGGATACCTATACCACATAGCAGTATATACTATATACCTGTATAACACTGATCACACAGTGCACAGACTGTATATACATCACACTGACCTACAGTCCTGGTACCAGCATCCTTCTCTGACCCAGCCCAAGTCACCATACACAGTGCAGGGATACCTATACCACATAGCAGTATATACTATATACCTGTATAACACTGATCACACAGTGCACAGACTGTATATACCTCACACTGACCTACAGTCCTGGTACCAGCATCCTTCTCTGACCCAGCCCAAGTCACCATACACAGTGCAGGGATACCTATACCACATAGCAGTATATACTATATACCTGTACAACACTGATCACACAGTGCACAGACTGTATATACCTCACACTGACCTACAGCCCTGGTACCAGCATCCTTCTCTGACCCAGCCCAAGTCACCATACACAGTGCAGGGATACCTATACCACATAGCAGTATATACTATATACCTGTATAACACTGATCACACAGTGCACAGACTGCATATACCTCACACTGACCTACAGCCCTGGTATCAGCATCCTTCTCTGACCCAGCCCAAGTCACCATACACAGTGCAGAGATACCTATACCACATAGCAGTATATACTATATACCTGTATAACCACTGATCTCACAGTGCACAGACTGTATATACCTCACACTGACCTACAGCCCTGGTACCAGCATCCTTCTCTGACCCAGCCCAAGTCACCATACACAGTGCAGGGATACCTATACCACATAGCAGTATATACTATATACCTGTATAACACTGATCACACAGTGCACAGACTGTATATACCTCACACTGACCTACAGTCCTGGTACCAGCATCCTTCTCTGACCCAGCCCAAGTCACCATACACAGTGCAGGGATACCTATACCACATAGCAGTATATACTATATACCTGTATAACACTGATCACACAGTGCACAGACTGTATATACCTCACACTGACCTACAGTCCTGGTACCAGCATCCTTCTCTGACCCAGCCCAAGTCACCACACACAGTGCAGGGATACCTATACCACATAGCAGTATATACTATATACCTGTATAACACTGATCACACAGTGCACAGACTGTATATACCTCACACTGACCTGCAGTCCTGGTACCAGCATCCTTCTCTGACCCAGCCCAAGTCACCATACACAGTGCAGGGATACCTATACCACATAGCAGTATATACTATATACCTGTATAACCTCTGATCACACAGTGCACAGACTGTATATACCTCACACTGACCTACAGTCCTGGTACCAGCATCCTTCTCTGACCCAGCCCAAGTCACCATACACAGTGCAGGGATACCTATACCACATAGCAGTATATACTATATACCTGTATAACCTCTGATCACACAGTGCACAGACTGTATATACCTCACACTGACCTACAGTCCTGGTACCAGCATCCTTCTCTGACCCAGCCCAAGTCTCCATACACAGTGCAGGGATACCTATACCACATAGCAGTATATACTATATACCTGTATAACACTGATCACACAGTGCACAGACTGTATATACCTCACACTGACCTACAGTCCTGGTACCAGCATCCTTCTCTGACCCAGCCCAAGTCACCATACACAGTGCAGGGACACCTATACCACATAGCAGTATATACTATATACCTGTATAACCTCTGATCACACAGTGCACAGACTGTATATACCTCACACTGACCTACAGTCCTGGTACCAGCATCCTTCTCTGACCCAGCCCAAGTCACCATACACAGTGTAGGGATACCTATACCACATAGCAGTATATACTATATACCTGTATAACACTGATCACACAGTGCACAGACTGTATATACATCACACTGACCTACAGTCCTGGTACCAGCATCCTTCTCTGACCCAGCCCAAGTCACCATACACAGTGCAGGGATACCTATACCACATAGCAGTATATACTATATACCTGTATAACACTGATCACACAGTGCACAGACTGTATATACATCACACTGACCTACAGTCCTGGTACCAGCATCCTTCTCTGACCCAGCCCAAGTCACCATACACAGTGCAGGGATACCTATACCACATAGCAGTATATACTATATACCTGTATAACACTGATCACACAGTGCACAGACTGTATATACATCACACTGACCTACAGTCCTGGTACCAGCATCCTTCTCTGACCCAGCCCAAGTCACCATACACAGTGCAGGGATACCTATACCACATAGCAGTATATACTATATACCTATATAACTCTGATCACACAGTGCACAGACTGTATATACCTCACACTGACCTACAGCCCTGGTACCAGCATCCTTCTCTGACCCAGCCCAAGTCACCATACACAGTGCAGGGATACCTATACTACATAGCAGTATATACTATATACCTGTATAACACTGATCACACAGTGCACAGACTGTATATACCTCACACTGACCTACAGTCCTGGTACCAGCATCCTTCTCTGACCCAGCCCAAGTCACCATACACAGTGCAGGGATACCTATACCACATAGCAGTATATACTATATACCTGTATAACACTGATCACACAGTGCACAGACTGTATATACCTCACACTGACCTACAGTCCTGGTACCAGCATCCTTCTCTGACCCAGCCCAAGTCACCATACACAGTGCAGGGATACCTATACCACATAGCAGTATATACTATATACCTGTATAACACTGATCACACAGTGCACAGACTGTATATACCTCACACTGACCTACAGCCCTGGTACCAGCATCCTTCTCTGACCCAGCCCAAGTCACCATACACAGTGCAGGGATACCTATACCACATAGCAGTATATACTATATACCTGTATAACACTGATCACACAGTGCACAGACTGTATATACCTCACACTGACCTACAGCCCTGGTACCAGCATCCTTCTCTGACCCAGCCCAAGTCACCATACACAGTGCAGGGATACCTATACCACATAGCAGTATATACTATATACCTGTATAACCACTGATCACACAGTGCACAGACTGTATATACCTCACACTGACCTACAGCCCTGGTACCAGCATCCTTCTCTGACCCAGCCCAAGTCACCATACACAGTGCAGGGATACCTATACCACATAGCAGTATATACTATATACCTGTATAACACTGATCACACAGTGCACAGACTGTATATACCTCACACTGACCTACAGCCCTGGTACCAGCATCCTTCTCTGACCCAGCCCAAGTCACCATACACAGTGCAGGGATACCTATACCACATAGCAGTATATACTATATACCTGTATAACCACTGATCACACAGTACACAGACTGTATATACCTCACACTGACCTACAGTCCTGGTACCAGCATCCTTCTCTGACCCAGCCCAAGTCACCATACACAGTGCAGAGATACCTATACCACATAGCAGTATATACTATATACCTGTATAACACTGATCACACAGTGCACAGACTGTATATACATCACACTGACCTACAGTCCTGGTACCAGCATCCTTCTCTGACCCAGCCCAAGTCACCATACACAGTGCAGGGATACCTATACCACATAGCAGTATATACTATATACCTGTATAACACTGATCACACAGTACACAGACTGTATATACCTCACACTGACCTACAGTCCTGGTACCAGCATCCTTCTCTGACCCAGCCCAAGTCACCATACCCAGTGCAGGGATACCTATACCACATAGCAGTATATACTATATACCTGTATAACACTGATCACACAGTGCACAGACTGTATATACCTCACACTGACCTACAGCCCTGGTACCAGCATCCTTCTCTGACCCAGCCCAAGTCACCATACACAGTGCAGGGATACCTATACTACATAGCAGTATATACTATATACCTGTATAACCACTGATCACACAGTGCACAGACTGTATATACCTCACACTGACCTACAGTCCTGGTACCAGCATCCTTCTCTGACCCAGCCCAAGTCACCATACACAGTGCAGGGATACCTATACCACATAGCAGTATATACTATATACCTGTATAACCACTGATCACACAGTGCACAGACTGTATATACCTCACACTGACCTACAGCCCTGGTACCAGCATCCTTCTCTGACCCAGCCCAAGTCACCATACACAGTGCAGGGATACCTATACCACATAGCAGTATATACTATATACCTGTATAACACTGATCACACAGTGCACAGACTGTATATACCTCACACTGATCTACAGCCCTGGTACCAGCATCCTTCTCTGACCCAGCCCAAGTCACCATACACTGTGCAGGGATACCTATACCACATAGCAGTATATACTATATACCTGTATAACACTGATCACACAGTGCACAGACTGTATATACCTCACACTGACCTACAGTCCTGGTACCAGCATCCTTCTCTGACCCAGCCCAAGTCACCATACACAGTGCAGGGATACCTATACCACATAGCAGTATATACTATATACCTGTATAACACTGATCACACAGTGCACAGACTGTATATACCTCACACTGACCTACAGCCCTGGTACCAGCATCCTTCTCTGACCCAGCCCAAGTCACCATACACAGTGCAGGGATACCTATACCACATAGCAGTATATACTATATACCTGTATAACACTGATCACACAGTGCACAGACTGTATATACCTCACAATGACCTACAGCCCTGGTACCAGCATCCTTCTCTGACCCAGCCCAAGTCACCATACACAGTGCAGGGATACCTATACCACATAGCAGTATATACTATATACCTGTATAACACTGATCACACAGTGCACAGACTGTATATACCTCACACTGACCTACAGCCCTGGTACCAGCATCCTTCTCTGACCCAGCCCAAGTCACCATACACAGTGCAGGAACACCTATACCACATAGCAGTATATACTATATACCTGTATAACACTGATCACACAGTGCACAGACTGTATATACCTCACACTGACCTACAGTCCTGGTACCAGCATCCTTCTCTGACCCAGCCCAAGTCACCATACCCAGTGCAGGGATACCTATACCACATAGCAGTATATACTATATACCTGTATAACACTGATCACACAGTGCACAGACTGTATATACATCACACTGACCTACAGCCCTGGTACCAGCATCCTTCTCTGACCCAGCCCAAGTCACCATACACAGTGCAGGGATACCTATACCGCATAGCAGTATATACTATATACCTGTATAACCACTGATCACACAGTGCACAGACTGTATATACCTCACACTGACCTACAGTCCTGGTACCAGCATCCTTCTCTGACCCAGCCCAAGTCACCATACACAGTGCAGGGATACCTATACCACATAGCAGTATATACTATATACCTGTATAACACTGATCACACAGTGCACAGACTGTATATACCTCACACTGACCTACAGTCCTGGTACCAGCATCCTTCTCTGACCCAGCCCAAGTCACCATACACAGTGCAGGGATACCTATACCACATAGCAGTATATACTATATACCTGTATAACACTGATCACACAGTGCACAGACTGTATATACCTCACACTGACCTACAGTCCTGGTACCAGCATCCTTCTCTGACCCAGCCCAAGTCACCATACACAGTGCAGGGATACCTATACCACATAGCAGTATATACTATATACCTGTATAACCACTGATCACACAGTGCACAGACTGTATATACCTCACACTGACCTACAGCCCTGGTACCAGCATCCTTCTCTGACCCAGCCCAAGTCACCATACACAGTGCAGGGACACCTATACCACATAGCAGTATATACTATATACCTGTATAACACTGATCACACAGTGCACAGACTGTATATACCTCACACTGACCTACAGCCCTGGTACCAGCATCCTTCTCTGACCCAGCCCAAGTCACCATACACAGTGCAGGGATACCTATACCACATAGCAGTATATACTATATACCTGTATAACACTGATCACACAGTGCACAGACTGTATATACCTCACACTGACCTACAGTCCTGGTACCAGCATCCTTCTCTGACCCAGCCCAAGTCACCATACACAGTGCAGGGACACCTATACCACATAGCAGTATATACTATATACCTGTATAACCTCTGATCACACAGTGCACAGACTGTATATACCTCACACTGACCTACAGTCCTGGTACCAGCATCCTTCTCTGACCCAGCCCAAGTCACCATACACAGTGCAGGGATACCTATACCACATAGCAGTATATACTATATACCTGTATAACCACTGATCACACAGTGCACAGACTGTATATACCTCACACTGACCTACAGTCCTGGTACCAGCATCCTTCTCTGACCCAGCCCAAGTCACCATACACAGTGCAGGGATACCTATACCACATAGCAGTATATACTATATACCTGTATAACACTGATCACACAGTGCACAGACTGTATATACCTCACACTGACCTACAGTCCTGGTACCAGCATCCTTCTCTGACCCAGCCCAAGTCACCATACACAGTGCAGGGATACCTATACCACATAGCAGTATATACTATATACCTGTATAACACTGATCACACAGTGCACAGACTGTATATACCTCACACTGACCTACAGCCCTGGTACCAGCATCCTTCTCTGACCCAGCCCAAGTCACCATACACAGTGCAGGGATACCTATACCACATAGCAGTATATACTATATACCTGTATAACACTGATCACACAGTGCACAGACTGTATATACCTCACACTGACCTACAGCCCTGGTACCAGCATCCTTCTCTGACCCAGCCCAAGTCACCATACACAGTGCAGGGATACCTATACCACATAGCAGTATATACTATATACCTGTATAACACTGATCACACAGTGCACAGACTGTATATACCTCACACTGACCTACAGTCCTGGTACCAGCATCCTTCTCTGACCCAGCCCAAGTCACCATACACAGTGCAGGGATACCTATACCACATAGCAGTATATACTATATACCTGTATAACACTGATCACACAGTGCACAGACTGTATATACCTCACACTGACCTACAGCCCTGGTACCAGCATCCTTCTCTGACCCAGCCCAAGTCTCCATACACAGTGCAGGGATACCTATACCACATAGCAGTATATACTATATACCTGTATAACACTGATCACACAGTGCACAGACTGTATATACCTCACACTGACCTACAGTCCTGGTACCAGCATCCTTCTCTGACCCAGCCCAAGTCACCATACACAGTGCAGGGACACCTATACCACATAGCAGTATATACTATATACCTGTATAACCTCTGATCACACAGTGCACAGACTGTATATACCTCACACTGACCTACAGTCCTGGTACCAGCATCCTTCTCTGACCCAGCCCAAGTCACCATACACAGTGCAGGGACACCTATACCACATAGCAGTATATACTATATACCTGTATAACCTCTGATCACACAGTGCACAGACTGTATATACCTCACACTGACCTACAGTCCTGGTACCAGCATCCTTCTCTGACCCAGCCCAAGTCTCCATACACAGTGCAGGGATACCTATACCACATAGCAGTATATACTATATACCTGTATAACACTGATCACACAGTGCACAGACTGTATATACCTCACACTGACCTACAGTCCTGGTACCAGCATCCTTCTCTGACCCAGCCCAAGTCACCATACACAGTGCAGGGATACCTATACCACATAGCAGTATATACTATATACCTGTATAACACTGATCACACAGTACACAGACTGTATATACCTCACACTGACCTACAGCCCTGGTACCAGCATCCTTCTCTGACCCAGCCCAAGTCACCATACACAGTGCAGGGATACCTATACCACATAGCAGTATATACTATATACCTGTATAACACTGATCACACAGTGCACAGACTGTATATACCTCACACTGACCTACAGTCCTGGTACCAGCATCCTTCTCTGACCCAACCCAAGTCACCATACACAGTGCAGGGATACCTATACCACATAGCAGTATATACTATATACCTGTATAACACTGATCACACAGTGCACAGACTGTATATACCTCACTCTGACCTACAGCCCTGGTACCAGCATCCTTCTCTGACCCAGCCCAAGTCACCATACACAGTGCAGGGATACCTATACCACATAGCAGTATATACTATATACCTGTATAACACTGATCACACAGTGCACAGACTGTATATACCTCACACTGACCTACAGCCCTGGTACCAGCATCCTTCTCTGACCCAGCCCAAGTCACCATACACAGTGCAGGGATACCTATACCACATAGCAGTATATACTATATACCTGTATAACACTGATCACACAGTGCACAGACTGTATATACCTCACACTGACCTACAGCCCTGGTATCAGCATCCTTCTCTGACCCAGCCCAAGTCACCATACACAGTGCAGGGATACCTATACCACATAGCAGTATATACTATATACCTGTATAACACTGATCACACAGTGCACAGACTGTATATACCTCACACTGACCTACAGCCCTGGTACCAGCATCCTTCTCTGACCCAGCCCAAGTCACCATACACAGTGCAGGGATACCTATACCACATAGCAGTATATACTATATACCTGTATAACACTGATCACACAGTGCACAGACTGTATATACCTCACACTGACCTACAGTCCTGGTACCAGCATCCTTCTCTGACCCAGCCCAAGTCACCATACACAGTGCAGGGATACCTATACCACATAGCAGTATATACTATATACCTGTATAACCGCTGATCACACAGTGCACAGACTGTATATACCTCACACTGACCTACAGTCCTGGTACCAGCATCCTTCTCTGACCCAGCCCAAGTCACCATACACAGTGCAGGGATACCTATACCACATAGCAGTATATACTATATACCTGTATAACCTCTGATCACACAGTGCACAGACTGTATATACCTCACACTGACCTACAGTCCTGGTACCAGCATCCTTCTCTGACCCAGCCCAAGTCACCATACACAGTGCAGGGATACCTATACCACATAGCAGTATATACTATATACCTATATAACACTGATCACACAGTGCACAGACTGTATATACCTCACACTGACCTACAGCCCTGGTACCAGCATCCTTCTCTGACCCAGCCCAAGTCACCATACACAGTGCAGGGATACCTATACCACATAGCAGTATATACTATATACCTGTATAACCTCTGATCACACAGTGCACAGACTGTATATACCTCACACTGACCTACAGCCCTGGTACCAGCATCCTTCTCTGACCCAGCCCAAGTCACCATACACACTGCAGGGATACCTATACCACATAGCAGTATATACTATATACCTGTATAACACTGATCACACAGTGCACAGACTGTATATACCTCACACTGACCTACAGTCCTGGTACCAGCATCCTTCTCTGACCCAGCCCAAGTCACCATACACAGTGCAGGGACACCTATACCACATAGCAGTATATACTATATACCTGTATAACACTGATCACACAGTGCACAGACTGTATATACCTCACACTGACCTACAGCCCTGGTACCAGCATCCTTCTCTGACCCAGCCCAAGTCACCATACACAGTGCAGGGATACCTATACCACATAGCAGTATATACTATATACCTGTATAACCACTGATCACACAGTGCACAGACTGTATATACCTCACACTGACCTACAGTCCTGGTACCAGCATCCTTCTCTGACCCAGCCCAAGTCACTATACACAGTGCAGGGATACCTATACCACATAGCAGTATATACTATATACCTGTATAACACTGATCACACAGTGCACAGACTGTATATACCTCACACTGACCTACAGTCCTGGTACCAGCATCCTTCTCTGACCCAACCCAAGTCACCATACACAGTGCAGGGATACCTATACCACATAGCAGTATATACTATATACCTGTATAACACTGATCACACAGTGCACAGACTGTATATACCTCACACTGACCTACAGTCCTGGTACCAGCATCCTTCTCTGACCCAACCCAAGTCACCATACACAGTGCAGGGATACCTATACCACATAGCAGTATATACTATATACCTGTATAACCACTGATCTCACAGTGCACAGATTGTATATACCTCACACTGACCTACAGTCCTGGTACCAGCATCCTTCTCTGACCCAGCCCAAGTCACCATACACAGTGCAGGGATACCTATACCACATAGCAGTATATACTATATACCTGTATAACACTGATCACACAGTGCACAGACTGTATATACCTCATACTGACCTACAGTCCTGGTACCAGCATCCTTCTCTGACCCAGCCCAAATCACCATACACAGTGCAGGGATACCTATACCACATAGCAGTATATACTATATACCTGTATAACACTGATCACACAGTGCACAGACTGTATATACCTCACACTGACCTACAGTCCTGGTACCAGCATCCTTCTCTGACCCAGCCCAAGTCACCATACACAGTGCAGGGATACCTATACCACATAGCAGTATATACTATATACCTGTATAACACTGATCACACAGTGCACAGACTGTATATACCTCACACTGACCTACAGCCCTGGTACCAGCATCCTTCTCTGACCCAGCCCAAGTCACCATACACAGTGCAGGGATACCTATACCACATAGCAGTATATACTATATACCTGTATAACACTGATCACACAGTGCACAGACTGTATATACATCACACTGACCTACAGTCCTGGTACCAGCATCCTTCTCTGACCCAGCCCAAGTCACCATACACAGTGCAGGGATACCTATACCACATAGCAGTATATACTATATACCTGTATAACACTGATCACACAGTACACAGACTGTATATACCTCACACTGACCTACAGTCCTGGTACCAGCATCCTTCTCTGACCCAGCCCAAGTCACCATACCCAGTGCAGGGATACCTATACCACATAGCAGTATATACTATATACCTGTATAACACTGATCACACAGTGCACAGACTGTATATACCTCACACTGACCTACAGCCCTGGTACCAGCATCCTTCTCTGACCCAGCCCAAGTCACCATACACAGTGCAGGGATACCTATACTACATAGCAGTATATACTATATACCTGTATAACCACTGATCACACAGTGCACAGACTGTATATACCTCACACTGACCTACAGTCCTGGTACCAGCATCCTTCTCTGACCCAGCCCAAGTCACCATACACAGTGCAGGGATACCTATACCACATAGCAGTATATACTATATACCTGTATAACCACTGATCACACAGTGCACAGACTGTATATACCTCACACTGACCTACAGTCCTGGTACCAGCATCCTTCTCTGACCCAGCTCAAGTCACCATACACAGTGCAGGGATACCTATACCACATAGCAGTATATACTATATACCTGTATAACACTGATCACACAGTGCACAGACTGTATATACCTCACACTGATCTACAGCCCTGGTACCAGCATCCTTCTCTGACCCAGCCCAAGTCACCATACACTGTGCAGGGATACCTATACCACATAGCAGTATATACTATATACCTGTATAACATTGATCACACAGTGCACAGACTGTATATACCTCACACTGACCTACAGTCCTGGTACCAGCATCCTTCTCTGACCCAGCCCATATCACCATACACAGTGCAGGGATACCTATACCACATAGCAGTATATACTATATACCTGTATAACCGCTGATCACAGTGCACAGACTGTATATACCTCACACTGACCTACAGTCCTGGTACCAGCATCCTTCTCTGACCCAGCCCAAGTCACCATACACAGTGCAGGGATACCTATACCACATAGCAGTATATACTATATACCTGTATAACACTGATCACACAGTGCACAGACTGTATATACCTCACACTGACCTACAGTCCTGGTACCAGCATCCTTCTCTGACCCAGCCCAAGTCACCATACACAGTGCAGGGATACCTATACCACATAGCAGTATATACTATATACCTGTATAACCACTGATCACACAGTGCACAGACTGTATATACCTCACACTGACCTACAGCCCTGGTACCAGCATCCTTCTCTGACCCAGCCCAAGTCACCATACACAGTGCAGGGACACCTATACCACATAGCAGTATATACTATATACCTGTATAACACTGATCACACAGTGCACAGACTGTATATACCTCACACTGACCTACAGCCCTGGTACCAGCATCCTTCTCTGACCCAGCCCAAGTCACCATACACAGTGCAGGGATACCTATACCACATAGCAGTATATACTATATACCTGTATAACACTGATCACACAGTGCACAGACTGTATATACCTCACACTGACCTACAGTCCTGGTACCAGCATCCTTCTCTGACCCAGCCCAAGTCACCATACACAGTGCAGGGATACCTATACCACATAGCAGTATATACTATATACCTGTATAACACTGATCACACAGTGCACAGACTGTATATACCTCACACTGACCTACAGCCCTGGTACCAGCATCCTTCTCTGACCCAGCCCAAGTCACCATACACAGTGCAGGGATACCTATACCACATAGCAGTATATACTATATACCTGTATAACACTGATCACACAGTGCACAGACTGTATATACCTCACACTGACCTACAGCCCTGGTACCAGCATCCTTCTCTGACCCAGCCCAAGTCACCATACACAGTGCAGGGATACCTATACCACATAGCAGTATATACTATATACCTGTATAACACTGATCACACAGTGCACAGACTGTATATACCTCACACTGACCTACAGCCCTGGTACCAGCATCCTTCTCTGACCCAGCCCAAGTCACCATACACAGTGCAGGGATACCTATACCACATAGCAGTATATACTATATACCTGTATAACCTCTGATCACACAGTGCACAGACTGTATATACCTCACACTGACCTACAGTCCTGGTACCAGCATCCTTCTCTGACCCAGCCCAAGTCACCATACACAGTGCAGGGATACCTATACCACATAGCAGTATATACTATATACCTATATAACACTGATCACACAGTGCACAGACTGTATATACCTCACACTGACCTACAGCCCTGGTACCAGCATCCTTCTCTGACCCAGCCCAAGTCACCATACACAGTGCAGGGATACCTATACCACATAGCAGTATATACTATATACCTGTATAACCTCTGATCACACAGTGCACAGACTGTATATACCTCACACTGACCTACAGCCCTGGTACCAGCATCCTTCTCTGACCCAGCCCAAGTCACCATACACACTGCAGGGATACCTATACCACATAGCAGTATATACTATATACCTGTATAACACTGATCACACAGTGCACAGACTGTATATACCTCACACTGACCTACAGTCCTGGTACCAGCATCCTTCTCTGACCCAGCCCAAGTCACCATACACAGTGCAGGGACACCTATACCACATAGCAGTATATACTATATACCTGTATAACACTGATCACACAGTGCACAGACTGTATATACCTCACACTGACCTACAGCCCTGGTACCAGCATCCTTCTCTGACCCAGCCCAAGTCACCATACACAGTGCAGGGATACCTATACCACATAGCAGTATATACTATATACCTGTATAACCACTGATCACACAGTGCACAGACTGTATATACCTCACACTGACCTACAGTCCTGGTACCAGCATCCTTCTCTGACCCAGCCCAAGTCACTATACACAGTGCAGGGATACCTATACCACATAGCAGTATATACTATATACCTGTATAACACTGATCACACAGTGCACAGACTGTATATACCTCACACTGACCTACAGTCCTGGTACCAGCATCCTTCTCTGACCCAACCCAAGTCACCATACACAGTGCAGGGATACCTATACCACATAGCAGTATATACTATATACCTGTATAACACTGATCACACAGTGCACAGACTGTATATACCTCACACTGACCTACAGTCCTGGTACCAGCATCCTTCTCTGACCCAACCCAAGTCACCATACACAGTGCAGGGATACCTATACCACATAGCAGTATATACTATATACCTGTATAACCACTGATCTCACAGTGCACAGATTGTATATACCTCACACTGACCTACAGTCCTGGTACCAGCATCCTTCTCTGACCCAGCCCAAGTCACCATACACAGTGCAGGGATACCTATACCACATAGCAGTATATACTATATACCTGTATAACACTGATCACACAGTGCACAGACTGTATATACCTCATACTGACCTACAGTCCTGGTACCAGCATCCTTCTCTGACCCAGCCCAAATCACCATACACAGTGCAGGGATACCTATACCACATAGCAGTATATACTATATACCTGTATAACACTGATCACACAGTGCACAGACTGTATATACCTCACACTGACCTACAGTCCTGGTACCAGCATCCTTCTCTGACCCAGCCCAAGTCACCATACACAGTGCAGGGATACCTATACCACATAGCAGTATATACTATATACCTGTATAACACTGATCACACAGTGCACAGACTGTATATACCTCACACTGACCTACAGCCCTGGTACCAGCATCCTTCTCTGACCCAGCCCAAGTCACCATACACAGTGCAGGGATACCTATACCACATAGCAGTATATACTATATACCTGTATAACACTGATCACACAGTGCACAGACTGTATATACATCACACTGACCTACAGTCCTGGTACCAGCATCCTTCTCTGACCCAGCCCAAGTCACTATACACAGTGCAGGGATACCTATACCACATAGTATATACTATATACCTGTATAACCGCTGATCACACAGTGCACAGACTGTATATACCTCACACTGACCTACAGCCCTGGTACCAGCATCCTTCTCTGACCCAGCCCAAGTCACCATACACAGTGCAGGGATACCTATACCACATAGTATATACTATATACCTGTATAACCGCTGATCACACAGTGCACAGACTGTATATACCTCACACTGACCTACAGCCCTGGTACCAGCATCCTTCTCTGACCCAGCCCAAGTCACCATACACAGTGCAGGGATACCTATACCACATAGCAGTATATACTATATACCTGTATAACACTGATCACACAGTGCACAGACTGTATATACCTCACACTGACCTACAGTCCTGGTACCAGCATCCTTCTCTGACCCAGCCCAAGTCACTATACACAGTGCAGGGATACCTATACCGCATAGCAGTATATACTATATACCTGTATAACCACTGATCACACAGTGCACAGACTGTATATACATCACACTGACATACAGTCCTGGTACCAGCATCCTTCTCTGACCCAGCCCAAGTCACCATACACAGTGCAGGGATATCTATACCACATAGCAGTATATACTATATACCTGTATAACACTGATCACACAGTGCACAGACTGTATATACCTCACACTGACCTACAGCCCTGGTACCAGCATCCTTCTCTGACCCAGCCCAAGTCACCATACCCAGTGCAGGGATACCTATACCACATAGCAGTATATACTATATACCTGTATAACACTGATCACACAGTGCACAGACTGTATATACCTCACACTGACCTACAGCCCTGGTACCAGCATCCTTCTCTGACCCAGCCCAAGTCACCATACACAGTGCAGGGATACCTATACCACATAGCACTATATACTATATACCTGTATAACCACTGATCACACAGTGCACAGACTGTATATACCTCACACTGACCTACAGCCCTGGTACCAGCATCCTTCTCTGACCCAGCCCAAGTCACCATACACAGTGCAGGGATACCTATACCACATAGCAGTATATACTATATACCTGTATAACACTGGTCACACAGTGCACAGACTGTATATACCTCACACTGACCTACAGTCCTGGTACCAGCATCCTTCTCTGACCCAGCCCAAGTCACCATACACAGTGCAGGGATACCTATACCACATAGCAGTATATACTATATACCTGTATAACCACTGATCACACAGTGCACAGACTGTATATACCTCACACTGACCTACAGTCCTGGTACCAGCATCCTTCTCTGACCCAGCCCAAGTCACCATACACAGTGCAGGGATACCTATACCACATAGCAGTATATACTATATACCTGTATAACACTGATCACACAGTGCACAGACTGTATATACCTTACACTGACCTACAGTCCTGGTACCAGCATCCTTCTCTGACCCAGCCCAAGTCACCATACACAGTGCAGGGATACCTATACCACATAGCAGTATATACTATATACCTGTATAACCACTGATCACACAGTGCACAGACTGTATATACCTCACACTGACCTACAAGTCCTGGTACCAGCATCCTTCTCTGACCCAGCCCAAGTCACCATACACAGTGCAGGGACACCTATACCACATAGCAGTATATACTATATACCTGTATAACGTGCACAGACTGTATATACATCACACTGACCTACAGTCCTGGTATCAGCATCTTTCTCTGACCCAGCCCAAGTCACCATACACAGTGCAGGGATACCTATACCACATAGCAGTATATACTATATACCTGTATAACACTGATCACACAGTGCACAGACTGTATATACCTCACACTGACCTACAGTCCTGGTACCAGCATCCTTCTCTGACCCAGCCCAAGTCACCATACACAGTGCAGGGACACCTATACCACATAGCAGTATATACTATATACCTGTATAACACTGATCACACAGTGCACAGACTGTATATACCTCACACTGACCTACAGTCCTGGTACCAGCATCCTTCTCTGACCCAGCCCAAGTCACCATACACAGTGCAGGGACACCTATACCACATAGCAGTATATACTATATACCTGTATAACACTGATCACACAGTGCACAGACTGTATATACCTCACACTGACCTACAGTCCTGGTACCAGCATCCTTCTCTGACCCAGCCCAAGTCACCATACACAGTGCAGGGATACCTATACCACATAGCAGTATATACTATATACCTGTATAACCGCTAATCACACAGTGCACAGATTGTATATACCTCACACTGACCTACAGTCCTGGTACCAGCATCCTTCTCTGACCCAGCCCAAGTCACCATACACAGTGCAGGGATACCTATACCACATAGCAGTATATACTATATACCTGTATAACACTGATCACACAGTGCACAGACTGTATATACCTCACACTGACCTACAGTCCTGGTACCAGCATCCTTCTCTGACCCAGCCCAAGTCACCATACACAGTGCAGGGATACCTATACCGCATAGCAGTATATACTATATACCTGTATAACACTGATCACACAGTGCACAGACTGTATATACCTCACACTGACCTACAGTCCTGGTACCAGCATCCTTCTCTGACCCAGCCCAAGTCACCATACACAGTGCAGGGATACCTATACCACATATCAGTATATACTATATACCTGTATAACCTCTGATCACACAGTGCACAGACTGTATATACCTCACACTGACCTACAGCCCTGGTACCAGCATCCTTCTCTGACCCAGCCCAAGTCACCATACACAGTGCAGGGATACCTATACCACATAGCAGTATATATTATATACCTTTATAACACTGATCACACAGTGCACAGACTGTATATACCTCACACTGACCTACAGCCCTGGTACCAGCATCCTTCTCTGACCCAGCCCAAGTCACCATACACAGTGCAGGGACACCTATACCACATAGCAGTATATACTATATACCTGTATAACACTGATCACACAGTGCACAGACTGTATATACCTCACACTGACCTACAGTCCTGGTACCAGCATCCTTCTCTGACCCAGCCCAAGTCACCATACACAGTGCAGGGATACCTATACCACATAGCAGTATATACTATATACCTGTATAACACTGATCACACAGTGCACAGACTGTATATACCTCACACTGACCTACAGTCCTGGTACCAGCATCCTTCTCTGACCCAGCCCAAGTCACCATACACAGTGCAGGGATACCTATACCACATAGCAGTATATACTATATACCTGTATAACACTGATCACACAGTGCACAGACTGTATATACCTCACACTGACCTACAGTCCTGGTACCAGCATCCTTCTCTGACCCAGCCCAAGTCTCCATACACAGTGCAGGGATACCTATACCACATAGCAGTATATACTATATACCTGTATAACACTGATCACACAGTGCACAGACAGTATATACCTCACACTGACCTACAGTCCTGGTACCAGCATCCTTCTCTGACCCAGCCCAAGTCACCATACACAGTGCAGGGACACCTATACCACATAGCAGTATATACTATATACCTGTATAACCACTGATCACACAGTGCACAGACTGTATATACCTCACACTGACCTACAGTCCTGGTACCAGCATCCTTCTCTGACCCAACCCAAGTCACCATACACAGTGCAGGGATACCTATACCACATAGCAGTATATACTATATACCTGTATAACACTGATCACACAGTGCACAGACTGTATATACCTCACACTGACCTACAGTCCTGGTACCAGCATCCTTCTCTGACCCAGCCCAAGTCACCATACACAGTGCAGGGATACCTATACCACATAGCAGTATATACTATATACCTGTATAACACTGATCACACAGTGCACAGACTGTATATACCTCACACTGACCTACAGCCCTGGTACCAGCATCCTTCTCTGACCCAGCCCAAGTCACCATACCCAGTGCAGGGATACCTATACCACATAGCAGTATATACTATATACCTGTATAACACTGATCACACAGTGCACAGACTGTATATACCTCACACTGACCTACAGTCCTGGTACCAGCATCCTTCTCTGACCCAGCCCAAGTCACCATACACAGTGCAGGGATACCTATACCACATAGCAGTATATACTATATACCTGTATAACACTGATCACACAGTGCACAGACTGTATATACCTCACACTGACCTACAGTCCTGGTACCAGCATCCTTCTCTGACCCAGCCCGTCACCATACACAGTGCAGAGATACCTATACCACATAGCACTATATACTATATACCTGTATAACACTGATCACACAGTGCACAGACTGTATATACCTCACACTGACCTACAGTCCTGGTACCAGCATCCTTCTCTGACCCAGCCCATGTCACCATACACAGTGCAGGGATACCTATACCACATAGCAGTATATACTATATACCTGTATAACACTGATCACACAGTGCACAGACTGTATATACCTCACACTGACCTACAGTCCTGGTACCAGCATCCTTCTCTGACCCAGCCCAAGTCACCATACACAGTGCAGGGATACCTATACCACATAGCAGTATATACTATATACCTGTATAACACTGATCACACAGTGCACAGACTGTATATACCTCACACTGACCTACAGTCCTGGTACCAGCATCCTTCTCTGACCCAGCCCAAGTCACCATACACAGTGCAGGGATACCTATACCACATAGCAGTATATACTATATACCTGTATAACACTGATCACACAGTGCACAGACTGTATATACCTCACACTGACCTACAGTCCTGGTACCAGCATCCTTCTCTGACCCAGCCCAAGTCACCATACCCAGTGCAGGGATACCTATACCACATAGCACTATATACTATATACCTGTATAACACTGATCACACAGTGCACAGACTGTATATACCTCACACTGACCTACAGTCCTGGTACCAGCATCCTTCTCTGACCCAGCCTAAGTCACCATACACAGTGCAGGGATACCTATACCACATAGCAGTATATACTATATACCTGTATAACACTGATCACACAGTGCACAGACTGTATATACCTCACACTGACCTACAGTCCTGGTACCAGCATCCTTCTCTGACCCAGCCCAAGTCACCATACACAGTGCAGGGATACCTATACCACATAGCAGTATATACTATATACCTGTATAACCTCTGATCACACAGTGCACAGACTGTATATACCTCACACTGACCTACAGTCCTGGTACCAGCATCCTTCTCTGACCCAGCCCAAGTCACCATACACAGTGCAGGGATACCTATACCACATAGCAGTATATACTATATACCTGTATAACACTGATCACACAGTGCACAGACTGTATATACCTCACACTGACCTACAGTCCTGGTACCAGCATCCTTCTCTGACCCAGCCCAAGTCACCATACACAGTGCAGGGATACCTATACCACATAGCAGTATATAGTATATACCTGTATAACACTGATCACACAGTGCACAGACTGTATATACCTCACACTGACCTACAGTCCTGGTACCAGCATCCTTCTCTGACCCAGCCCAAGTCACTATACACAGTGCAGGGATACCTATACCACATAGCAGTATATACTATATACCTGTATAACACTGATCACACAGTGCACAGACTGTATATACCTCACACTGACCTACAGCCCTGGTACCAGCATCCTTCTCTGACCCAGCCCAAGTCACCATACACAGTGCAGGGATACCTATACCACATAGCAGTATATACTATATACCTGTATAACACTGATCACACAGTGCACAGACTGTATATACATCACACTGACCTACAGTCCTGGTACCAGCATCCTTCTCTGACCCAGCCCAAGTCACCATACACAGTGCAGGGATACCTATACCACATAGCAGTATATACTATATACCTGTATAACACTGATCACACAGTGCACAGACTGTATATACCTCACACTGACCTACAGCCCTGGTACCAGCATCCTTCTCTGACCCAGCCCAAGTCACCATACACAGTGCAGGGATACCTATACCACATAGCACTATATACTATATACCTGTATAACACTGATCACACAGTGCACAGACTGTATATACCTCACACTGATCTACAGCCCTGGTACCAGCATCCTTCTCTGACCCAGCCCAAGTCACCATACCCAGTGCAGGGATACCTATACCACATAGCAGTATATACTATATACCTATATAACCACTGATCACACAGTGCACAGACTGTATATACCTCACACTGACCTACAGCCCTGGTACCAGCATCCTTCTCTGACCCAGCCCAAGTCACCATACACAGTGCAGGGATACCTATACCACATAGCACTATATACTATATACCTGTATAACACTGATCACACAGTGCACAGACTGTATATACCTCACACTGACCTACAGTCCTGGTACCAGCATCCTTCTCTGACCCAGCCCAAGTCACCATACACAGTGCAGGGATACCTATACCACATAGCAGTATATACTATATACCTGTATAACACTGATCACACAGTGCACAGACTGTATATACCTCACACTGACCTACAGTCCTGGTACCAGCATCCTTCTCTGACCCAGCCCAAGTCACCATACACAGTGCAGGGATACCTATACCACATAGCACTATATACTATATACCTGTATAACCACTGATCACACAGTGCACAGACTGTATATACCTCACACTGACCTACAGTCCTGGTACCAGCATCCTTCTCTGACCCAGCCCAAGTCACCATACACAGTGCAGGGATACGTATACCACATAGCAGTATATACTATATACCTGTATAACACTGATCACACAGTGCACAGACTGTATATACATCACACTGACCTACAGTCCTGGTACCAGCATCCTTCTCTGACCCAGCCCAAGTCACCATACACAGTGCAGGGATACCTATACCACATAGCAGTATATACTATATACCTGTATAACCGCTAATCACACAGTGCACAGATTGTATATACCTCACACTGACCTACAGCCCTGGTACCAGCATCCTTCTCTGACCCAGCCCAAGTCACCATACACAGTGCAGGGATACCTATACCACATAGCAGTATATACTATATACCTGTATAACCGCTGATCACAGTGCACAGACTGTATATACCTCACACTGACCTACAGCCCTCGTACCAGCATCCTTCTCTGACCCAGCCCAAGTCACCATACACAGTGCAGGGATACCTATACCACATAGCAGTATATACTATATACCTGTATAACACTGATCACACAGTGCACAGACTGTATATACCTCACACTGACCTACAGCCCTCGTACCAGCATCCTTCTCTGACCCAGCCCAAGTCACCATACACAGTGCAGGGATACCTATACCACATAGCACTATATACTATATACCTGTATAACACTGATCACACAGTGCACAGACTGTATATACCTCACACTGACCTACAGTCCTGGTACCAGCATCCTTCTCTGACCCAGCCCAAGTCACCATACACAGTGCAGGGATACCTATACCACATAGCAGTATATACTATATACCTGTATAACACTGATCACACAGTGCACAGACTGTATATACCTCACACTGACCTACAGCCCTGGTACCAGCATCCTTCTCTGACCCAGCCCAAGTCACCAAACATAGTGCAGGGATACCTATACCACATAGCAGTATATACTATATACCTGTATAACCTCTGATCACACAGTGCACAGACTGTATATACCTCACACTGACCTACAGTCCTGGTACCAGCATCCTTCTCTGACTCAGCCCAAGTCACCATACACAGTGCAGGGATACCTATACTACATAGCACTATATACTATATACCTGTATAACACTGATCACACAGTGCACAGACTGTATATACCTCACACTGACCTACAGTCCTGGTACCAGCATCCTTCTCTGACCCAGCCCAAGTCACCATACACAGTGCAGGGATACCTATACCACATAGCAGTATATACTATATACCTGTATAACACTGATCACACAGTGCACAGACTGTATATACCTCACACTGACCTACAGTCCTGGTACCAGCATCCTTCTCTGACCCAGCCCAAGTCACCATACCCAGTGCAGGGATACCTATACCACATAGCAGTATATACTATATACCTGTATAACACTGATCACACAGTGCACAGACTGTATATACCTCACACTGACCTACAGTCCTGGTACCAGCATCCTTCTCTGACCCAGCCCAAGTCACCATACACAGTGCAGGGATACCTATACCACATAGCAGTATATACTATATACCTGTATAACACTGATCACACAGTGCACAGACTGTATATACCTCACACTGACCTACAGTCCTGGTACCAGCATCCTTCTCTGACCCAGCCCAAGTCACCATACACAGTGCAGGGATACCTATACCACATAGCAGTATATACTATATACCTGTATAACACTGATCACACAGTGCACAGACTGTATATACATCACACTGACCTACAGTCCTGGTACCAGCATCCTTCTCTGACCCAGCCCAAGTCACCATACACAGTGCAGGGATACCTATACCACATAGCAGTATATACTATATACCTGTATAACCACTGATCACACAGTGCACAGACTGTATATACCTCACACTGACCTACAGCCCTGGTACCAGCATCCTTCTCTGACCCAGCCCAAGTCACCATACACAGTGCAGGGATACCTATACCACATAGCAGTATATACTATATACCTGTATAACCTCTGATCACACAGTGCACAGACTGTATATACCTCACACTGACCTACAGCCCTGGTACCAGCATCCTTCTCTGACCCAGCCCAAGTCACCATACACAGTGCAGGGATACCTATACCACATAGCAGTATATACTATATACCTGTATAACACTGATCACACAGTGCACAGACTGTATATACCTCACACTGACCTACAGTCCTGGTACCAACATCCTTCTCTGACCCAGCCCAAGTCACCATACACAGTGCAGGGATACCTATACCACATAGTATATACTATATACCTGTATAACACTGATCACACAGTGCACAGACTGTATATACCTCACACTGACCTACAGCCCTGGTACCAGCATCCTTCTCTGACCCAGCCCAAGTCACCATACACAGTGCAGGGATACCTATACCACATAGCAGTATATACTATATACCTGTATAACACTGATCACACAGTGCACAGACTGTATATACATCACACTGACCTACAGTCCTGGTACCAGCATCCTTCTCTGACCCAGCCCAAGTCACCATACACAGTGCAGGGATACCTATACCACATAGCAGTATATATTATATACCTGTATAACACTGATCACACAGTGCACAGACTGTATATACCTCACACTGACCTACAGTCCTGGTACCAGCATCCTTCTCTGACCCAGCCCAAGTCACCATACATAGTGCAGGGATACCTATACCACATAGCAGTATATACTATATACCTGTATAACCTCTGATCACACAGTGCACAGACTGTATATACCTCACACTGACCTACAGTCCTGGTACCAGCATCCTTCTCTGACCCAGCCCAAGTCACCATACACAGTGCAGGGATACCTATACCACATAGCAGTATATACTATATACCTGTATAACACTGATCACACAGTGCACAGACTGTATATACCTCACACTGACCTACAGTCCTGGTACCAGCATCCTTCTCTGACCCAGCCCAAGTCACCATACACAGTGCAGGGATACCTATACCACATAGCAGTATATACTATATACCTGTATAACCACTGATCACACAGTGCACAGACTGTATATACCTCACACTGACCTACAGTCCTGGTACCAGCATCCTTCTCTGACCCAGCCCAAGTCACCATACACAGTGCAGGGATACCTATACCACATAGCAGTATATACTATATACCTGTATAACACTGATCACACAGTGCACAGACTGTATATACCTCACACTGACCTACAGCCCTGGTACCAGCATCCTTCTCTGACCCAGCCCAAGTCACCATACACAGTGCAGGGATACCTATACCACATAGCAGTATATACTATATACCTGTATAACCGCTGATCACAGTGCACAGACTGTATATACCTCACACTGACCTACAGCCCTCGTACCAGCATCCTTCTCTGACCCAGCCCAAGTCACCATACACAGTGCAGGGATACCTATACCACATAGCAGTATATACTATATACCTGTATAACACTGATCACACAGTGCACAGACTGTATATACCTCACACTGACCTACAGCCCTCGTACCAGCATCCTTCTCTGACCCAGCCCAAGTCACCATACACAGTGCAGGGATACCTATACCACATAGCACTATATACTATATACCTGTATAACACTGATCACACAGTGCACAGACTGTATATACCTCACACTGACCTACAGTCCTGGTACCAGCATCCTTCTCTGACCCAGCCCAAGTCACCATACACAGTGCAGGGATACCTATACCACATAGCAGTATATACTATATACCTGTATAACACTGATCACACAGTGCACAGACTGTATATACCTCACACTGACCTACAGCCCTGGTACCAGCATCCTTCTCTGACCCAGCCCAAGTCACCATACACAGTGCAGGGATACCTATACCACATAGCAGTATATACTATATACCTGTATAACCTCTGATCACACAGTGCACAGACTGTATATACCTCACACTGACCTACAGCCCTGGTACCAGCATCCTTCTCTGACCCAGCCCAAGTCACCATACACAGTGCAGGGATACCTATACCACATAGCAGTATATACTATATACCTGTATAACACTGATCACACAGTGCACAGACTGTATATACCTCACACTGACCTACAGTCCTGGTACCAACATCCTTCTCTGACCCAGCCCAAGTCACCATACACAGTGCAGGGATACCTATACCACATAGTATATACTATATACCTGTATAACACTGATCACACAGTGCACAGACTGTATATACCTCACACTGACCTACAGCCCTGGTACCAGCATCCTTCTCTGACCCAGCCCAAGTCACCATACACAGTGCAGGGATACCTATACCACATAGCAGTATATACTATATACCTGTATAACACTGATCACACAGTGCACAGACTGTATATACATCACACTGACCTACAGTCCTGGTACCAGCATCCTTCTCTGACCCAGCCCAAGTCACCATACACAGTGCAGGGATACCTATACCACATAGCAGTATATATTATATACCTGTATAACACTGATCACACAGTGCACAGACTGTATATACCTCACACTGACCTACAGTCCTGGTACCAGCATCCTTCTCTGACCCAGCCCAAGTCACCATACATAGTGCAGGGATACCTATACCACATAGCAGTATATACTATATACCTGTATAACCTCTGATCACACAGTGCACAGACTGTATATACCTCACACTGACCTACAGTCCTGGTACCAGCATCCTTCTCTGACCCAGCCCAAGTCACCATACACAGTGCAGGGATACCTATACCACATAGCAGTATATACTATATACCTGTATAACACTGATCACACAGTGCACAGACTGTATATACCTCACACTGACCTACAGTCCTGGTACCAGCATCCTTCTCTGACCCAGCCCAAGTCACCATACACAGTGCAGGGATACCTATACCACATAGCAGTATATACTATATACCTGTATAACCACTGATCACACAGTGCACAGACTGTATATACCTCACACTGACCTACAGTCCTGGTACCAGCATCCTTCTCTGACCCAGCCCAAGTCACCATACACAGTGCAGGGATACCTATACCACATAGCAGTATATACTATATACCTGTATAACACTGATCACACAGTGCACAGACTGTATATACCTCACACTGACCTACAGCCCTGGTACCAGCATCCTTCTCTGACCCAGCCCAAGTCACCATACACAGTGCAGGGATACCTATACCACATAGCAGTATATACTATATACCTGTATAACCGCTGATCACAGTGCACAGACTGTATATACCTCACACTGACCTACAGCCCTCGTACCAGCATCCTTCTCTGACCCAGCCCAAGTCACCATACACAGTGCAGGGATACCTATACCACATAGCAGTATATACTATATACCTGTATAACACTGATCACACAGTGCACAGACTGTATATACCTCACACTGACCTACAGCCCTCGTACCAGCATCCTTCTCTGACCCAGCCCAAGTCACCATACACAGTGCAGGGATACCTATACCACATAGCACTATATACTATATACCTGTATAACACTGATCACACAGTGCACAGACTGTATATACCTCACACTGACCTACAGTCCTGGTACCAGCATCCTTCTCTGACCCAGCCCAAGTCACCATACACAGTGCAGGGATACCTATACCACATAGCAGTATATACTATATACCTGTATAACACTGATCACACAGTGCACAGACTGTATATACCTCACACTGACCTACAGCCCTGGTACCAGCATCCTTCTCTGACCCAGCCCAAGTCACCAAACATAGTGCAGGGATACCTATACCACATAGCAGTATATACTATATACCTGTATAACCTCTGATCACACAGTGCACAGACTGTATATACCTCACACTGACCTACAGTCCTGGTACCAGCATCCTTCTCTGACTCAGCCCAAGTCACCATACACAGTGCAGGGATACCTATACTACATAGCACTATATACTATATACCTGTATAACACTGATCACACAGTGCACAGACTGTATATACCTCACACTGACCTACAGTCCTGGTACCAGCATCCTTCTCTGACCCAGCCCAAGTCACCATACACAGTGCAGGGATACCTATACCACATAGCAGTATATACTATATACCTGTATAACACTGATCACACAGTGCACAGACTGTATATACCTCACACTGACCTACAGTCCTGGTACCAGCATCCTTCTCTGACCCAGCCCAAGTCACCATACCCAGTGCAGGGATACCTATACCACATAGCAGTATATACTATATACCTGTATAACACTGATCACACAGTGCACAGACTGTATATACCTCACACTGACCTACAGTCCTGGTACCAGCATCCTTCTCTGACCCAGCCCAAGTCACCATACACAGTGCAGGGATACCTATACCACATAGCAGTATATACTATATACCTGTATAACACTGATCACACAGTGCACAGACTGTATATACCTCACACTGACCTACAGTCCTGGTACCAGCATCCTTCTCTGACCCAGCCCAAGTCACCATACACAGTGCAGGGATACCTATACCACATAGCAGTATATACTATATACCTGTATAACACTGATCACACAGTGCACAGACTGTATATACATCACACTGACCTACAGTCCTGGTACCAGCATCCTTCTCTGACCCAGCCCAAGTCACCATACACAGTGCAGGGATACCTATACCACATAGCAGTATATACTATATACCTGTATAACACTGATCACACAGTGCACAGACTGTATATACATCACACTGACCTACAGTCCTGGTACCAGCATCCTTCTCTGACCCAGCCCAAGTCACCATACACAGTGCAGGGATACCTATACCACATAGCAGTATATACTATATACCTGTATAACCACTGATCACACAGTGCACAGACTGTATATACCTCACACTGACCTACAGCCCTGGTACCAGCATCCTTCTCTGACCCAGCCCAAGTCACCATACACAGTGCAGGGATACCTATACCACATAGCAGTATATACTATATACCTGTATAACCTCTGATCACACAGTGCACAGACTGTATATACCTCACACTGACCTACAGCCCTGGTACCAGCATCCTTCTCTGACCCAGCCCAAGTCACCATACACAGTGCAGGGATACCTATACCACATAGCAGTATATACTATATACCTGTATAACACTGATCACACAGTGCACAGACTGTATATACCTCACACTGACCTACAGTCCTGGTACCAACATCCTTCTCTGACCCAGCCCAAGTCACCATACACAGTGCAGGGATACCTATACCACATAGTATATACTATATACCTGTATAACACTGATCACACAGTGCACAGACTGTATATACCTCACACTGACCTACAGCCCTGGTACCAGCATCCTTCTCTGACCCAGCCCAAGTCACCATACACAGTGCAGGGATACCTATACCACATAGCAGTATATACTATATACCTGTATAACACTGATCACACAGTGCACAGACTGTATATACATCACACTGACCTACAGTCCTGGTACCAGCATCCTTCTCTGACCCAGCCCAAGTCACCATACATAGTGCAGGGATACCTATACCACATAGCAGTATATACTATATACCTGTATAACCTCTGATCACACAGTGCACAGACTGTATATACCTCACACTGACCTACAGTCCTGGTACCAGCATCCTTCTCTGACCCAGCCCAAGTCACCATACACAGTGCAGGGATACCTATACCACATAGCAGTATATACTATATACCTGTATAACACTGATCACACAGTGCACAGACTGTATATACCTCACACTGACCTACAGTCCTGGTACCAGCATCCTTCTCTGACCCAGCCCAAGTCACCATACACAGTGCAGGGATACCTATACCACATAGCAGTATATACTATATACCTGTATAACCACTGATCACACAGTGCACAGACTGTATATACCTCACACTGACCTACAGTCCTGGTACCAGCATCCTTCTCTGACCCAGCCCAAGTCACCATACACAGTGCAGGGATACCTATACCACATAGCAGTATATACTATATACCTGTATAACACTGATCACACAGTGCACAGACTGTATATACCTCACACTGACCTACAGTCCTGGTACCAGCATCCTTCTCTGACCCAGCCCAAGTCACCATACACAGTGCAGGGATACCTATACCACATAGCAGTATATACTATATACCTGTATAACACTGATCACACAGTGCACAGACTGTATATACCTCACACTGACCTACAGTCCTGGTACCAGCATCCTTCTCTGACCCAGCCCAAGTCACCATACACAGTGCAGGGATACCTATACCACATAGCAGTATATACTATATACCTGTATAACGCTGATCACAGTGCACAGACTGTATATACCTCACACTGACCTACAGCCCTGGTACCAGCATCCTTCTCTGACCCAGCCCAAGTCACCATACACAGTGCAGGGATACCTATACCACATAGCAGTATATACTATATACCTGTATAACCACTGATCACACAGTGCACAGACTGTATATACCTCACACTGACCTACAGCCCTGGTACCAGCATCCTTCTCTGACCCAGCCCAAGTCACCATACACAGTGCAGGGATACCTATACCACATAGCAGTATATACTATATACCTGTATAACACTGATCACACAGTGCACAGACTGTATATACCTCACAATGACCTACAGCCCTGGTACCAGCATCCTTCTCTGACCCAGCCCAAGTCACCATACACAGTGCAGGGATACCTATACCACATAGCAGTATATACTATATACCTGTATAACCTCTGATCACACAGTGCACAGACTGTATATACCTCACACTGACCTACAGTCCTGGTACCAGCATCCTTCTCTGACCCAGCCCAAGTCATCATACACAGTGCAGGGATACCTATACCACATAGCAGTATATACTATATACCTGTATAACACTGATCACACAGTGCACAGACTGTATATACCTCACACTGACCTACAGCCCTGGTACCAGCATCCTTCTCTGACCCAACCCAAGTCACCATACACAGTGCAGGGATACCTATACCACATAGCAGTATATACTATATACCTGTATAACCTCTGATCACACAGTGCACAGACTGTATATACCTCACACTGACCTACAGTCATGGTACCAGCATCCTTCTCTGACCCAGCCCAAGTCACCATACACAGTGCAGGGATACCTATACCACATAGCAGTATATACTATATACCTGTATAACACTGATCACACAGTGCACAGACTGTATATACCTCACACTGACCTACAGCCCTGGTACCAGCATCCTTCTCTGACCCAACCCAAGTCACCATACACAGTGCAGGGATACCTATACCACATAGCAGTATATACTATATACCTGTATAACACTGATCACACAGTGCACAGACTGTATATACCTCACACTGACCTACAGTCCTGGTACCAGCATCCTTCTCTGACCCAGCCCAAGTCACCATACCCAGTGCAGGGATACCTATACCACATAGCAGTATATACTATATACCTGTATAACCACTGATCACACAGTGCACAGACTGTATATACCTCACACTGACCTACAGCCCTGGTACCAGCATCCTTCTCTGACCCAGCCCAAGTCACCATACACAGTGCAGGGATACCTATACCACATAGCAGTATATACTATATACCTGTATAACACTGATCACACAGTGCACAGACTGTATATACATCACACTGACCTACAGTCCTGGTACCAGCATCCTTCTCTGACCCAGCCCAAGTCACCATACACAGTGCAGGGATACCTATACCACATAGTATATACTATATACCTGTATAACACTGATCACACAGTGCACAGACTGTATATACCTCACACTGACCTACAGTCCTGGTACCAGCATCCTTCTCTGACCCAGCCCAAGTCACCATACACAGTGCAGGGATACCTATACCACATAGCAGTATATACTATATACCTGTATAACACTGATCACACAGTGCACAGACTGTATATACCTCACACTGACTTACAGCCCTGGTACCAGCATCCTTCTCTGACCCAACCCAAGTCACCATACACAGTGCAGGGATACCTATACCACATAGCAGTATATACTATATACCTGTATAACCACTGATCACACAGTGCACAGACTGTATATACCTCACACTGACCTACAGCCCTGGTACCAGCATCCTTCTCTGACCCAGCCCAAGTCACCATACACAGTGCAGGGATACCTATACCACATAGCAGTATATACTATATACCTGTATAACACTGATCACACAGTGCACAGACTGTATATACCTCACACTGACCTACAGCCCTGGTACCAGCATCCTTCTCTGACCCAACCCAAGTCACCATACACAGTGCAGGGATACCTATACCACATAGCAGTATATACTATATACCTGTATAACCACTGATCACACAGTGCACAGACTGTATATACCTCACACTGACCTACAGTCCTGGTACCAGCATCCTTCTCTGACCCAGCCCAAGTCACCATACACAGTGTAGGGATACCTATACCACATAGCAGTATATACTATATACCTGTATAACACTGATCACACAGTGCACAGACTGTATATACCTCACACTGACCTACAGTCCTGGTACCAGCATCCTTCTCTGACCCAGCCCAAGTCACCATACACAGTGCAGGGATACCTATACCACATAGCAGTATATACTATATACCTGTATAACCACTGATCACACAGTGCACAGACTGTATATACCTCACACTGACCTACAGCCCTGGTACCAGCATCCTTCTCTGACCCAGCCCAAGTCACCATACACAGTGCAGGGATACCTATACCACATAGCAGTATATACTATATACCTGTATAACACTGATCACACAGTGCACAGACTGTATATACCTCACACTGACCTACAGCCCTGGTACCAGCATCCTTCTCTGACCCAACCCAAGTCACCATACACAGTGCAGGGATACCTATACCACATAGCAGTATATACTATATACCTGTATAACCACTGATCACACAGTGCACAGACTGTATATACCTCACACTGACCTACAGTCCTGGTACCAGCATCCTTCTCTGACCCAGCCCAAGTCACCATACACAGTGCAGGGATACCTATACCACATAGCAGTATATACTATATACCTGTATAACCACTGATCACACAGTGCACAGACTGTATATACCTCACACTGACCTACAGTCCTGGTACCAGCATCCTTCTCTGACCCAGCCCAAGTCACCATACACAGTGCAGGGATACCTATACCACATAGCAGTATATACTATATACCTGTATAACCACTGATTACACAGTGCACAGACTGTATATACCTCACACTGACCTACAGTCCTGGTACCAGCATCCTTCTCTGACCCAGCCCAAGTCACTATACACAGTGCAGGGATACCTATACCACATAGCAGTATATACTATATACCTGTATAACACTGATCACACAGTGCACAGACTGTATATACCTCACACTGACCTACAGCCCTGGTACCAGCATCCTTCTCTGACCCAGCCCAAGTCACCATACCCAGTGCAGGGATACCTATACCACATAGCAGTATATACTATATACCTGTATAACACTGATCACACAGTGCACAGACTGTATATACCTCACACTGACCTACAGCCCTGGTACCAGCATCCTTCTCTGACCCAGCCCAAGTCACCATACACAGTGCAGGGATACCTATACCACATAGCAGTATATACTATATACCTGTATAACACTGATCACACAGTGCACAGACTGTATATACCTCACACTGACCTACAGCCCTGGTACCAGCATCCTTCTCTGACCCAGCCCAAGTCACCATACACAGTGCAGGGATACCTATACCACATAGCAGTATATACTATATACCTGTATAACACTGATCACACAGTGCACAGACTGTATATACCTCACACTGACCTACAGTCCTGGTACCAGCATCCTTCTCTGACCCAGCCCAAGTCACCATACCCAGTGCAGGGATACCTATACCACATAGCAGTATATACTATATACCTGTATAACACTGATCACACAGTGCACAGACTGTATATACCTCACACTGACCTACAGTCCTGGTACCAGCATCCTTCTCTGACCCAGCCCAAGTCACCATACACAGTGCAGGGATACCTATACCACATAGCAGTATATACTATATACCTGTATAACACTGATCACACAGTGCACAGACTGTATATACCTCACACTGACCTACAGTCCTGGTACCAGCATCCTTCTCTGACCCAGCCCAAGTCACCATACACAGTGCAGGGATACCTATACCACATAGCAGTAAATACTATATACCTGTATAACACTGATCACACAGTGCACAGACTGTATATACCTCACACTGACCTACAGCCCTGGTACCAGCATCCTTCTCTGACCCAGCCCAAGTCACCATACACAGTGCAGGGATACCTATACCACATAGCAGTATATACTATATACCTGTATAACCTCTGATCACACAGTGCACAGACTGTATATACCTCACACTGACCTACAGTCCTGGTACCAGCATCCTTCTCTGACCCAGCCCAAGTCACCATACCCAGTGCAGGGATACCTATACCACATAGCAGTATATACTATATACCTGTATAACACTGATCACACAGTGCACAGACTGTATATACCTCACACTGACCTACAGTCCTGGTACCAGCATCCTTCTCTGACCCAGCCCAAGTCACCATACACAGTGCAGGGATACCTATACCACATAGCACTATATACTATATACCTGTATAACCACTGATCACACAGTGCACAGACTGTATATACCTCACACTGACCTACAGCCCTGGTACCAGCATCCTTCTCTGACCCAGCCCAAGTCACCATACACAGTGCAGGGACACCTATACCACATAGCAGTATATACTATATACCTGTATAACACTGATCACACAGTGCACAGACTGTATATACCTCACACTGACCTACAGCCCTGGTACCAGTATCCTTCTCTGACCCAGCCCAAGTCACCATACACAGTGCAGGGATACCTATACCACATAGCAGTATATACTATATACCTGTATAACACTGATCACACAGTGCACAGACTGTATATACCTCACACTGACCTACAGTCCTGGTACCAGCATCCTTCTCTGACCCAGCCCAAGTCACCATACACAGTGCAGGGATACCTATACCACATAGCAGTAAATACTATATACCTGTATAACACTGATCACACAGTGCACAGACTGTATATACCTCACACTGACATACAGTCCTGGTACCAGCATCCTTCTCTGACCCAGCCCAAGTCACCATACACAGTGCAGGGATACCTATACCACATAGCAGTATATACTATATACCTGTATAACACTGATCACACAGTGCACAGACTGTATATACCTCACACTGACCTACAGCCCTGGTACCAGCATCCTTCTCTGACCCAGCCCAAGTCACCATACACAGTGCAGGGACACCTATACCACATAGCAGTATATACTATATACCTGTATAACACTGATCACACAGTGCACAGACTGTATATACCTCACACTGACCTACAGCCCTGGTACCAGCATCCTTCTCTGACCCAGCCCAAGTCACCATACACAGTGCAGGGACACCTATACCACATAGCAGTATATACTATATACCTGTATAACACTGATCACACAGTGCACAGACTGTATATACCTCACACTGACCTACAGCCCTGGTACCAGCATCCTTCTCTGACCCAGCCCAAGTCACCATACACAGTGCAGGGATACCTATACCACATAGCAGTATATACTATATACCTGTATAACACTGATCACACAGTGCACAGACTGTATATACCTCACACTGACCTACAGCCCTGGTACCAGCATCCTTCTCTGACCCAGCCCAAGTCACCATACACAGTGCAGGGACACCTATACCACATAGCACTATATACTATATACCTGTATAACACTGATCACACAGTGCACAGACTGTATATACCTCACACTGACCTACAGTCCTGGTACCAGCATCCTTCTCTGACCCAGCCCAAGTTACCATACACAGTGCAGGGATACCTATGCCACATAGCAGTATATACTATATACCTGTATAACACTGATCACACAGTGCACAGACTGTATATACCTCACACTGACCTACAGTCCTGGTACCAGCATCCTTCTCTGACCCAGCCCAAGTCACCATACACAGTGCAGGGACACCTATACCACATAGCAGTATATACTATATACCTGTATAACCTCTGATCACACAGTGCACAGACTGTATATACCTCAAACTGACCTATAGCCCTGGTACCAGCATCCTTCTCTGACCCAGCCCAAGTCACCATACACAGTGCAGGGATACCTATACCACATAGCAGTATATACTATATACCTGTATAACACTGATCACACAGTGCACAGACTGTATATACCTCACACTGACCTACAGCCCTGGTACCAGCATCCTTCTCTGACCCAGCCCAAGTCACCATACACAGTGCAGGGATACCTATACCACATAGCAGTATATACTATATACCTGTATAACACTGATCACACAGTGCACAGACTGTATATACCTCACACTGACCTACAGTCCTGGTACCAGCATCCTTCTCTGACCCAGCCCAAGTCACCATACACAGTGCAGGGATACCTATACCACATAGCAGTATATACTATATACCTGTATAACACTGATCACACAGTGCACAGATTGTATATACCTCACACTGACCTACAGTCCTGGTACCAGCATCCTTCTCTGACCCAGCCCAAGTCACCATACACAGTGCAGGGATACCTATACCACATAGCAGTATATACTATATACCTGTATAACACTGATCACACAGTGCACAGACTGTATATACCTCACACTGACCTACAGTCCTGGTACCAGCATCCTTCTCTGACCCAGCCCAAGTCACCATACACAGTGCAGGGATACCTATACCACATAGCACTATATACTATATACCTGTATAACCACTGATCACACAGTGCACAGACTGTATATACCTCACACTGACCTACAGTCCTGGTACCAGCATCCTTCTCTGACCCAGCCCAAGTCACCATACACAGTGCAGGGATACCTATACCACATAGCAGTATATACTATATACCTGTATAACACTGATCACACAGTGCACAGACTGTATATACCTCACACTGACCTACAGCCCTGGTACCAGCATCCTTCTCTGACCCAGCCCAAGTCACCATACACAGTGCAGGGATACCTATACCACATAGCAGTATATACTATATACCTGTATAAGACTGATCACACAGTGCACAGACTGTATATACCTCACACTGACCTACAGCCCTGGTACCAGCATCCTTCTCTGACCCAACCCAAGTCACCATACACAGTGCAGGGACACCTATACCACATAGCAGTATATACTATATACCTGTATAACACTGATCACACAGTGCACAGACTGTATATACCTCACACTGACCTACAGTCCTGGTACCAGCATCCTTCTCTGACCCAGCCCAAGTCACCATACACAGTGCAGGGATACCTATACCACATAGCAGTATATACTATATACCTGTATAACACTGATCACACAGTGCACAGACTGTATATACCTCACACTGACCTACAGTCCTGGTACCAGCATCCTTCTCTGACCCAGCCCAAGTCACCATACACAGTGCAGGGATACCTATACCACATAGCAGTATATACTATATACCTGTATAACACTGATCACACAGTGCACAGACTGTATATACATCACACTGACCTACAGCCCTGGTACCAGCATCCTTCTCTGACCCAGCCCAAGTCACCATACACAGTGCAGGGATACCTATACCACATAGCAGTATATACTATATACCTGTATAACACTGATCACACAGTGCACAGACTGTATATACCTCACACTGACCTACAGTCCTGGTACCAGCATCCTTCTCTGACCCAGCCCAAGTCACCATACACAGTGCAGGGATACCTATACCACATAGCAGTATATACTATATAACTGTATAACACTGATCACACAGTGCACAGACTGTATATACCTCACACTGACCTACAGTCCTGGTACCAGCATCCTTCTCTGACCCAGCCCAAGTCACCATACACAGTGCAGGGATACCTATACCACATAGCAGTATATACTATATACCTGTATAACCACTGATCACACAGTGCACAGACTGTATATACATCACACTGACCTACAGTCCTGGTACCAGCATCCTTCTCTGACCCAGCCCAAGTCACCATACCCAGTGCAGGGATACCTATACCACATAGCAGTATATACTATATACCTGTATAACCACTGATCACACAGTGCACAGACTGTATATACCTCACACTGACCTACAGTCCTGGTACCAGCATCCTTCTCTGACCCAGCCCAAGTCACCATACACAGTGCAGGGATACCTATACCACATAGCAGTATATACTATATACCTGTATAACACTGATCACACAGTGCACAGACTGTATATACCTCACACTGACCTACAGCCCTGGTACCAGCATCCTTCTCTGACCCAGCCCAAATCACCATACACAGTGCAGGGATACCTATACCACATAGCAGTATATACTATATACCTGTATAACCTCTGATCACACAGTGCACAGACTGTATATACCTCACACTGACCTACAGTCCTGGTACCAGCATCCTTCTCTGACCCAGCCCAAGTCACCATACACAGTGCAGGGATACCTATACCACATAGCAGTATATACTATATACCTGTATAACACTGATCACACAGTGCACAGACTGTATATACCTCACACTGACCTACAGTCCTGGTACCAGCATCCTTCTCTGACCCAGCCCAAGTCACAATACACAGTGCAGGGACACCTATACCACATAGCAGTATATACTATATACCTGTATAACACTGATCACACAGTGCACAGACTGTATATACCTCACACTGACCTACAGTCCTGGTACCAGCATCCTTCTCTGACCCAGCCCAAGTCACCATACACAGTGCAGGGATACCTATACCACATAGCAGTATATACTATATACCTGTATAACACTGATCACACAGTGCACAGACTGTATATACCTCACACTGACCTACAGTCCTGGTACCAGCATCCTTCTCTGACCCAGCCCAAGTCACCATACACAGTGCAGGGATACCTATACCACATAGCAGTATATACTATATACCTGTATAACACTGATCACACAGTGCACAGACTGTATATACCTCACCCTGACCTACAGTCCTGGTACCAGCATCCTTCTCTGACCCAGCCCAAGTCACCATACACAGTGCAGGGATACCTATACCACATAGCAGTATATACTATATACCTGTATAACACTGATCACACAGTGCACAGACTGTATATACATCACACTGACCTACAGCCCTGGTACCAGCATCCTTCTCTGACCCAGCCCAAGTCACCATACACAGTGCAGGGATACCTATACCACATAGCAGTATATACTATATACCTGTATAACCACTGATCTCACAGTGCACAGACTGTATATACCTCACACTGACCTACAGTCCTGGTACCAGCATCCTTCTCTGACCCAGCCCAAGTCACCATACACAGTGCAGGGATACCTATACCACATAGCAGTATATACTATATACCTGTATAACCGCTGATCACACAGTGCACAGACTGTATATACCTCACACTGACCTACAGCCATGGTACCAGCATCCTTCTCTGACCCAGCCCAAGTCACCATACACAGTGCAGGGACACCTATACCACATAGCAGTATATACTATATACCTGTATAACACTGATCACACAGTGCACAGACTGTATATACCTCACACTGACCTACAGCCCTGGTACCAGCATCCTTCTCTGACCCAGCCCAAGTCACTATACACAGTGCAGGGATACCTATACCGCATAGCAGTATATACTATATACCTGTATAATCACTGATCACACAGTGCACGGACTGTATATACCTCACACTGACCTACAGCCCTGGTACCAGCATCCTTCTCTGACCCAGCCCAAGTCACCATACACAGTGCAGGGATACCTATACCACATAGCAGTATATACTATATACCTGTATAACCGCTAATCACACAGTGCACAGACTGTATATACCTCACACTGACCTACAGCCCTCGTACCAGCATCCTTCTCTGACCCAGCCCAAGTCACCATACACAGTGCAGGGATACCTATACCACATAGCAGTAAATACTATATACCTGTATAACACTGATCACACAGTGCACAGACTGTATATACCTCACACTGACATACAGTCCTGGTACCAGCATCCTTCTCTGACCCAGCCCAAGTCACCATACACAGTGCAGGGATACCTATACCACATAGCAGTATATACTATATACCTGTATAACACTGATCACACAGTGCACAGACTGTATATACCTCACACTGACCTACAGCCCTGGTACCAGCATCCTTCTCTGACCCAGCCCAAGTCACCATACACAATGCAGGGATACCTATACCACATAGCACTATATACTATATACCTGTATAACCTCTGATCACACAGTGCACAGACTGTATATACCTCACACTGACCTACAGTCCTGGTACCAGCATCCTTCTCTGACCCAGCCCAAGTCACCATACACAGTGCAGGGATACCTATACCACATAGCAGTATATACTATATACCTGTATAACACTGATCACACAGTGCACAGACTGTATATACCTCACACTGACCTACAGCCCTGGTACCAGCATCCTTCTCTGACCCAGCCCAAGTCACCATACACAGTGCAGGGACACCTATACCACATAGCACTATATACTATATACCTGTATAACACTGATCACACAGTGCACAGACTGTATATACCTCACACTGACCTACAGTCCTGGTACCAGCATCCTTCTCTGACCCAGCCCAAGTTACCATACACAGTGCAGGGATACCTATGCCACATAGCAGTATATACTATATACCTGTATAACACTGATCACACAGTGCACAGACTGTATATACCTCACACTGACCTACAGTCCTGGTACCAGCATCCTTCTCTGACCCAGCCCAAGTCACCATACACAGTGCAGGGACACCTATACCACATAGCAGTATATACTATATACCTGTATAACCTCTGATCACACAGTGCACAGACTGTATATACCTCAAACTGACCTATAGCCCTGGTACCAGCATCCTTCTCTGACCCAGCCCAAGTCACCATACACAGTGCAGGGATACCTATACCACATAGCAGTATATACTATATACCTGTATAACACTGATCACACAGTGCACAGACTGTATATACCTCACACTGACCTACAGCCCTGGTACCAGCATCCTTCTCTGACCCAGCCCAAGTCACCATACACAGTGCAGGGATACCTATACCACATAGCAGTATATACTATATACCTGTATAACACTGATCACACAGTGCACAGACTGTATATACCTCACACTGACCTACAGTCCTGGTACCAGCATCCTTCTCTGACCCAGCCCAAGTCACCATACACAGTGCAGGGATACCTATACCACATAGCAGTATATACTATATACCTGTATAACACTGATCACACAGTGCACAGATTGTATATACCTCACACTGACCTACAGTCCTGGTACCAGCATCCTTCTCTGACCCAGCCCAAGTCACCATACCCAGTGCAGGGATACCTATACCACATAGCACTATATACTATATACCTGTATAACCACTGATCACACAGTGCACAGACTGTATATACCTCACACTGACCTACAGTCCTGGTACCAGCATCCTTCTCTGACCCAGCCCAAGTCACCATACACAGTGCAGGGATACCTATACCACATAGCAGTATATACTATATACCTGTATAACACTGATCACACAGTGCACAGACTGTATATACCTCACACTGACCTACAGCCCTGGTACCAGCATCCTTCTCTGACCCAGCCCAAGTCACCATACACAGTGCAGGGATACCTATACCACATAGCAGTATATACTATATACCTGTATAACACTGATCACACAGTGCACAGTCTGTATATACCTCACACTGACCTACAGTCCTGGTACCAGCATCCTTCTCTGACCCAGCCCAAGTCACCATACACAGTGCAGGGATACCTATACCACATAGCAGTATATACTATATACCTGTATAACACTGATCACACAGTGCACAGACTGTATATACATCACACTGACCTACAGCCCTGGTACCAGCATCCTTCTCTGACCCAGCCCAAGTCACCATACACAGTGCAGGGATACCTATACCACATAGCAGTATATACTATATACCTGTATAACACTGATCACACAGTGCACAGACTGTATATACCTCACACTGACCTACAGTCCTGGTACCAGCATCCTTCTCTGACCCAGCCCAAGTCACCATACACAGTGCAGGGATACCTATACCACATAGCAGTATATACTATATAACTGTATAACACTGATCACACAGTGCACAGACTGTATATACCTCACACTGACCTACAGTCCTGGTACCAGCATCCTTCTCTGACCCAGCCCAAGTCACCATACACAGTGCAGGGATACCTATACCACATAGCAGTATATACTATATACCTGTATAACCACTGATCACACAGTGCACAGACTGTATATACATCACACTGACCTACAGTCCTGGTACCAGCATCCTTCTCTGACCCAGCCCAAGTCACCATACCCAGTGCAGGGATACCTATACCACATAGCAGTATATACTATATACCTGTATAACCACTGATCACACAGTGCACAGACTGTATATACCTCACACTGACCTACAGTCCTGGTACCAGCATCCTTCTCTGACCCAGCCCAAGTCACCATACACAGTGCAGGGATACCTATACCACATAGCAGTATATACTATATACCTGTATAACACTGATCACACAGTGCACAGACTGTATATACCTCACACTGACCTACAGCCCTGGTACCAGCATCCTTCTCTGACCCAGCCCAAATCACCATACACAGTGCAGGGATACCTATACCACATAGCAGTATATACTATATACCTGTATAACCTCTGATCACACAGTGCACAGACTGTATATACCTCACACTGACCTACAGTCCTGGTACCAGCATCCTTCTCTGACCCAGCCCAAGTCACCATACACAGTGCAGGGATACCTATACCACATAGCAGTATATACTATATACCTGTATAACACTGATCACACAGTGCACAGACTGTATATACCTCACACTGACCTACAGTCCTGGTACCAGCATCCTTCTCTGACCCAGCCCAAGTCACAATACACAGTGCAGGGATACCTATACCACATAGCAGTATATACTATATACCTGTATAACACTGATCACACAGTGCACAGACTGTATATACCTCACACTGACCTACAGTCCTGGTACCAGCATCCTTCTCTGACCCAGCCCAAGTCACCATACACAGTGCAGGGATACCTATACCACATAGCAGTATATACTATATACCTGTATAACACTGATCACACAGTGCACAGACTGTATATACCTCACACTGACCTACAGTCCTGGTACCAGCATCCTTCTCTGACCCAGCCCAAGTCACCATACACAGTGCAGGGATACCTATACCACATAGCAGTATATACTATATACCTGTATAACACTGATCACACAGTGCACAGACTGTATATACCTCACACTGACCTACAGTCCTGGTACCAGCATCCTTCTCTGACCCAGCCCAAGTCACCATACACAGTGCACGGATACCTATACCACATAGCAGTATATACTATATACCTGTATAACCACTGATCTCACAGTGCACAGACTGTATATACCTCACACTGACCTACAGTCCTGGTACCAGCATCCTTCTCTGACCCAGCCCAAGTCACCATACACAGTGCAGGGATACTTATACCACATAGCAGTATATACTATTAACCTGTATAACACTGATCACGCAGTGCACAGACTGTATATACCTCACACTGACCTACAGTCCTGGTACCAGCATCCTTCTCTGACCCAGCCCAAGTCACCATACACAGTGCAGGGACACCTATACCACATAGCAGTATATACTATATACCTGTATAACACTGATCACACAGTGCACAGACTGTATATACCTCACACTGACCTACAGTCCTGGTACCAGCATCCTTCTCTGACCCAGCCCAAGTCACCATACACAGTGCAGGGATACCTATACCACATAGCAGTATATACTATATACCTGTATAACACTGATCACACAGTGCACAGACTGTATATACATCACACTGACCTACAGTCCTGGTACCAGCATCCTTCTCTGACCCAGCCCAAGTCACCATACACAGTGCAGGGATACCTATACCACATAGCAGTATATACTATATACCTGTATAACCACTGATCACACAGTGCACAGACTGTATATACCTCACACTGACCTACAGTCCTGGTACCAGCATCCTTCTCTGACCCAGCCCAAGTCACCATACACAGTGCAGGGATACCTATACCACATAGCAGTATATACTATATACCTGTATAACCGCTGATCACACAGTGCACAGACTGTATATACCTCACACTGACCTACAGCCATGGTACCAGCATCCTTCTCTGACCCAGCCCAAGTCACCATACACAGTGCAGGGACACCTATACCACATAGCAGTATATACTATATACCTGTATAACACTGATCACACAGTGCACAGACTGTATATACCTCACACTGACCTACAGCCCTGGTACCAGCATCCTTCTCTGACCCAGCCCAAGTCACTATACACAGTGCAGGGATACCTATACCGCATAGCAGTATATACTATATACCTGTATAATCACTGATCACACAGTGCACGGACTGTATATACCTCACACTGACCTACAGCCCTGGTACCAGCATCCTTCTCTGACCCAGCCCAAGTCACCAAACACAGTGCAGGGATACCTATACCACATAGCAGTATATACTATATACCTGTATAACACTGATCACACAGTGCACAGACTGTATATACCTCACACTGACCTACAGCCCTGGTACCAGCATCCTTCTCTGACCCAGCCCAAGTCACCATACACAGTGCAGGGACACCTATACCACATAGCAGTATATACTATATACCTGTATAACACTGATCACACAGTGCACAGACTGTATATACCTCACACTGACCTACAGTCCTGGTACCAGCATCCTTCTCTGACCCAGCCCAAGTCACCATACCCAGTGCAGGGATACCTATACCACATAGCAGTATATACTATATACCTGTATAACCACTGATCACACAGTGCACAGACTGTATATACCTCACACTGACCTACAGCCCTGGTACCAGCATCCTTCTCTGACCCAGCCCAAGTCACCATACACAGTGCAGGGATACCTATACCACATAGCAGTATATACTATATACCTGTATAACACTGATCACACAGTGCACAGACTGTATATACCTCACACTGACCTACAGCCCTGGTACCAGCATCCTTCTCTGACCCAACCCAAGTCACCATACACAGTGCAGGGATACCTATACCACATAGCAGTATATACTATATACCTGTATAACCACTGATCACACAGTGCACAGACTGTATATACCTCACACTGACCTACAGTCCTGGTACCAGCATCCTTCTCTGACCCAGCCCAAGTCACCATACACAGTGCAGGGATACCTATACCACATAGCACTATATACTATATACCTGTATAACACTGATCACACAGTGCACAGACTGTATATACCTCACACTGACCTACAGTCCTGGTACCAGCATCCTTCTCTGACCCAGCCCAAGTCACCATACACAGTGCAGGGATATCTATACCACATAGCAGTATATACTATATACCTGTATAACACTGATCACACAGTGCACAGACTGTATATACCTCACACTGACCTACAGTTCTGGTACCAGCATCCTTCTCTGACCCAGCCCAAGTCACCATACACAGTGCAGGGATACCTATACCACATAGCACTATATACTATATACCTGTATAACAATGATCACACAGTGCACAGACTGTATATACCTCACACTGACCTACAGCCCTGGTACCAGCATCCTTCTCTGACCCAGCCCAAGTCACCATACACAGTGCAGGGATACCTATACCACATAGCAGTATATACTATATACCTGTATAACCACTGATCACACAGTGCACAGACTGTATATACCTCACACTGACCTACAGTCCTGGTACCAGCATCCTTCTCTGACCCAGCTCAAGTCACCATACACAGTGCAGGGATACCTATACCACATAGCAGTATATACTATATACCTGTATAACACTGATCACACAGTGCACAGACTGTATATACCTCACACTGACCTACAGTCCTGGTACCAGCATCCTTCTCTGACCCAGCCCAAGTCACCATACACAGTGCAGGGATACCTATACCACATAGCAGTATATACTATATACATGTATAACACTGATCACACAGTGCACAGACTGTATATACCTCACACTGACTTACAGCCCTGGTACCAGCATCCTTCTCTGACCCAGCCCAAGTCACCATACACAGTGCAGGGATACCTATACCACATAGCAGTATATACTATATACCTGTATAACACTGATCACACAGTGCACAGACTGTATATACCTCACACTGACCTACAGTCCTGGTACCAGCATCCTTCTCTGACCCAGCCCAAGTCACCATACACAGTGCAGGGATACCTATACCAGATAGCACTATATACTATATACCTGTATAACACTGATCACACAGTGCACAGACTGTATATACCTCACACTGACCTACAGTCCTGGTACCAGCATCCTTCTCTGACCCAGCCCAAGTCACCATACACAGTGCAGGGATACCTATACCACATAGCAGTATATACTATATACCTGTATAACACTGATCACACAGTGCACAGACTGTATATACCTCACACTGACCTACAGCCCTGGTACCAGCATCCTTCTCTGACCCAGCCCAAGTCACCATACACAGTGCAGGGATACCTATACCACATAGCACTATATACTATATACCTGTATAACACTGATCACACAGTGCACAGACTGTATATACCTCACACTGACCTACAGCCCTGGTACCAGCATCCTTCTCTGACCCAGCCCAAGTCACCATACACAGTGCAGGGATACCTATACCACATAGCAGTATATACTATATACCTGTATAACACTGATCACACAGTGCACAGACTGTATATACCTCACACTGACCTACAGTCCTGGTACCAGCATCCTTCTCTGACCCAGCCCAAGTCACCATACACAGTGCAGGGATACCTATACCACATAGCAGTATATACTATATACCTGTATAACACTGATCACACAGTGCACAGACTGTATATACCTCACACTGACCTACAGTCCTGGTACCAGCATCCTTCTCTGACCCAGCCCAAGTCACCATACACAGTGCAGTGATACCTATACCACATAGCAGTATATACTATATACCTGTATAACCACTGATCACACAGTGCACAGACTGTATATACATCACACTGACCTACAGCCCTGGTACCAGCATCCTTCTCTGACCCAGCCCAAGTCACCATACACAGTGCAGGGATACCTATACCACATAGCAGTATATACTATATACCTGTATAACACTGATCACACAGTGCACAGACTGTATATACCTCACACTGACCTACAGCCCTGGTACCAGCATCCTTCTCTGACCCAGCCCAAGTCACCATACACAGTGCAGGGATACCTATACCACATAGCAGTATATACTATATACCTGTATAACACTGATCACACAGTGCACAGACTGTATATACCTCACACTGACCTACAGTCCTGGTACCAGCATCCTTCTCTGACCCAGCCCAAGTCACCATACACAGTACAGGGATACCTATACCACATAGCAGTATATACTATATACCTGTATAACACTGATCACACAGTGCACAGACTGTATATACCTCACACTGACCTACAGTCCTGGTACCAGCATCCTTCTCTGACCCAGCCCAAGTCACCATACACAGTGCAGGGATACCTATACCACATAGCAGTATATACTATATACCTGTATAACACTGATCACACAGTGCACAGACTGTATATACCTCACACTGACCTACAGTCCTGGTACCAGCATCCTTCTCTGACCCAGCCCAAGTCACCATACACAGTGCAGGGATACCTATACCACATAGCAGTATATACTATATACCTGTATAACACTGATCACACAGTGCACAGACTGTATATACCTCACACTGACCTACAGTCCTGGTACCAGCATCCTTCTCTGACCCAGCCCAAGTCACCATACACAGTGCAGGGATACCTATACCACATAGCAGTATATACTATATACCTGTATAACACTGATCACACAGTGCACAGACTGTATATACCTCACACTGACCTACAGCCCTGGTACCAGCATCCTTCTCTGACCCAGCCCAAGTCACCATACACAGTGCAGGGATACCTATACCACATAGCAGTATATACTATATACCTATATAACACTGATCACACAGTGCACAGACTGTATATACATCACACTGACCTACAGTCCTGGTACCAGCATCCTTCTCTGACCCAGCCCAAGTCACCATACACAGTGCAGGGATACCTATACCACATAGCAGTATATACTATATACCTGTATAACACTGGTCACACAGTGCACAGACTGTATATACCTCACACTGACCTAGAGTCCTGGTACCAGCATCCTTCTCTGACCCAGCCCAAGTCACCATACACAGTGCAGGGATACCTATACCACATAGCAGTATATACTATATACCTGTATAACCTCTGATCACACAGTGCACAGACTGTATATACCTCACACTGACCTACAGCCCTGGTACCAGCATCCTTCTCTGACCCAGCCCAAGTCACCATACACAGTGCAGGGATACCTATACCACATAGCAGTATATACTATATACCTGTATAACACTGATCACACAGTGCACAGACTGTATATACATCACACTGACCTACAGTCCTGGTACCAGCATCTTTCTCTGACCCAGCCCAAGTCACCATACACAGTGCAGGGACACCTATACCACATAGCAGTATATACTATATACCTGTATAACGTGCACAGACTGTATATACATCACACTGACCTACAGTCCTGGTATCAGCATCTTTCTCTGACCCAGCCCAAGTCACCATACACAGTGCAGGGATACCTATACCACATAGCAGTATATACTATATACCTGTATAACACTGATCACACAGTGCACAGACTGTATATACCTCACACTGACCTACAGCCCTGGTACCAGCATCCTTCTCTGACCCAGCCCAAGTCACCATACACAGTGCAGGGACACCTATACCACATAGCAGTATATACTATATACCTGTATAACCACTGATCACACAGTACACAGACTGTATATACCTCACACTGACCTACAGTCCTGGTACCAGCATCCTTCTCTGACCCAGCCCAAGTCACCATACACAGTGCAGAGATACCTATACCACATAGCAGTATATACTATATACCTGTAAAACACTGATCACACAGTGCACAGACTGTATATACATCACACTGACCTAGAGTCCTGGTACCAGCATCCTTCTCTGACCCAGCCCAAGTCACCATACCCAGTGCAGGGATACCTATACCACATAGCAGTATATACTATATACCTGTATAACACTGATCACACAGTGCACAGACTGTATATACCTCACACTGACCTACAGTCCTGGTACCAGCATCCTTCTCTGACCCAGCCCAAGTCACCATACACAGTGCAGGGATACCTATACCACATAGCTGTATATACTATATACCTGTATAACCACTGATCACACAGTGCACAGACTGTATATACCTCACACTGACCTACAGCCCTGGTACCAGCATCCTTCTCTGACCCAGCCCAAGTCACCATACACAGTGCAGGGATACCTATACCACATAGCAGTATATACTATATACCTGTATAACACTGATCACACAGTGCACAGACTGTATATACCTCACACTGACCTACAGCCCTGGTACCAGCATCCTTCTCTGACCCAGCCCAAGTCACCATACACAGTGCAGGGATACCTATACCACATAGCAGTATATACTATATACCTGTATAACACTGATCACACAGTGCACAGACTGTATATACCTCACACTGACCTACAGTCCTGGTACCAGCATCCTTCTCTGACCCAGCCCAAGTCACCATACACAGTGCAGGGATACCTATACCACATAGCAGTATATACTATATACCTGTATAACACTGATCACACAGTGCACAGACTGTATATACCTCACACTGATCTACAGCCCTGGTACCAGCATCCTTCTCTGACCCAGCCCATATAACCATACACAGTGCAGGGATACCTATACCACATAGCAGTATATACTATATACCTGTATAACCTCTGATCACAGTGCACAGACTGTATATACCTCACACTGACCTACAGTCCTGGTACCAGCATCCTTCTCTGACCCAGCCCAAGTCACCATACACAGTGCAGGGATACCTATACCACATAGCAGTATATACTATATACCTGTATAACCACTGATCACACAGTGCACAGACTGTATATACCTCACACTGACCTACAGTCCTGGTACCAGCATCCTTCTCTGACCCAGCCCAAGTCACCATACACAGTGCAGGGATACCTATACCACATAGCAGTATATACTATATACCTGTATAACACTGATCACACAGTGCACAGACTGTATATACCTCACACTGACCTACAGTCCTGGTACCAGCATCCTTCTCTGACCCAGCCCAAGTCACCATACACAGTGCAGGGATACCTATACCACATAGCACTATATACTATATACCTGTATAACCACTGATCACACAGTGCACAGACTGTATATACCTCACACTGACCTACAGCCCTGGTACCAGCATCCTTCTCTGACCCAGCCCAAGTCACCATACACAGTGCAGGGATACCTATACCACATAGCAGTATATACTATATACCTGTATAACACTGATCACACAGTGCACAGACTGTATATACCTCACACTGACCTACAGCCCTGGTACCAGCATCCTTCTCTGACCCAGCCCAAGTCACCATACACAGTGCAGGGATACCTATACCACATAGCAGTATATACTATATACCTGTATAACACTGATCACACAGTGCACAGACTGTATATACCTCACACTGACCTACAGTCCTGGTACCAGCATCCTTCTCTGACCCAGCCCAAGTCACCATACACAGTGCAGGGATACCTATACCACATAGCAGTATATACTATATACCTGTATAACACTGATCACACAGTGCACAGACTGTATATACCTCACACTGACCTACAGTCCTGGTACCAGCATCCTTCTCTGACCCAGCCCAAGTCACCATACACAGTGCAGGGACACCTATACCACATAGCAGTATATACTATATACCTGTATAACACTGATCACACAGTGCACAGACTGTATATACCTCACACTGACCTACAGCCCTGGTACCAGCATCCTTCTCTGACCCAGCCCAAGTCACCATACACAGTGCAGGGACACCTATACCACATAGCAGTATATACTATATACCTGTATAACACTGATCACACAGTGCACAGACTGTATATACCTCACACTGACCTACAGCCCTGGTATCAGCATCCTTCTCTGACCCAGCCCAAGTCACCATACACAGTGCAGGGACACCTATACCACATAGCAGTATATACTATATACCTGTATAACACTGATCACACAGTGCACAGACTGTATATACCTCACACTGACCTACAGTCCTGGTACCAGCATCCTTCTCTGACCCAGCCCGTGTCACCATACACAGTGCAGGGATACCTATACCACATAGCAGTATATACTATATACCTGTATAACACTGATCACACAGTGCACAGACTGTATATACCTCACACTGACCTACAGTCCTGGTACCAGCATCCTTCTCTGACCCAGCCCAAGTCACCATACCCAGTGCAGGGATACCTATACCACATAGCAGTATATACTATATACCTGTATAACACTGATCACACAGTGCACAGACTGTATATACCTCACACTGACCTACAGTCCTGGTACCAGCATCCTTCTCTGACCCAGCCCAAGTCACCATACACAGTGCAGGGATACCTATACCACATAGCAGTATATACTATATACCTGTATAACACTGATCACACAGTGCACAGACTGTATATACCTCACACTGACCTACAGTCCTGGTACCAGCATCCTTCTCTGACCCAGCCCAAGTCTCCATACACAGTGCAGGGATACCTATACCACATAGCAGTATATACTATATACCTGTATAACACTGATCACACAGTGCACAGACTGTATATACCTCACACTGACCTACAGTCCTGGTACCAGCATCCTTCTCTGACCCAGCCCAAGTCACCATACACAGTGCAGGGATACCTATACCACATAGCAGTATATACTATATACCTGTATAACACTGATCACACGGTGCACAGACTGTATATACCTCACACTGACCTACAGTCCTGGTACCAGCATCCTTCTCTGACCCAGCCCAAGTCACCATACACAGTGCAGGGATACCTATACCACATAGCAGTATATACTATATACCTGTATAACACTGATCACACAGTGCACAGACTGTATATACCTCACACTGACCTACAGCCCTGGTACCAGCATCCTTCTCTGACCCAGCCCAAGTCACCATACACAGTGCAGGGATACCTATACCACATAGCAGTATATACTATATACCTGTATAACACTGATCACACAGTGCACAGACTGTATATACCTCACACTGACCTACAGTCCTGGTACCAGCATCCTTCTCTGACCTAGCCCAAGTCACCATACACAGTGCAGGGATACCTATACCACATAGCAGTATATACTATATACCTGTATAACACTGATCACACAGTGCACAGACTGTATATACCTCACACTGACCTACAGCCCTGGTACCAGCATCCTTCTCTGACCCAGCCCAAGTCTCCATACACAGTGCAGGGATACCTATACCACATAGCAGTATATACTATATACCTGTATAACCTCTGATCACACAGTGCACAGACTGTATATACCTCACACTGACCTACAGTCCTGGTACCAGCATCCTTCTCTGACCCAGCTCAAGTCACCATACACAGTGCAGGGACACCTATACCACATAGCAGTATATACTATATACCTGTATAACCACTGATCACACAGTGCACAGACTGTATATACCTCACACTGACCTACAGTCCTGGTACCAGCATCCTTCTCTGACCCAACCCAAGTCACCATACACAGTGCAGGGATACCTATACCACATAGCAGTATATACTATATACCTGTATAACACTGATCACACAGTGCACAGACTGTATATACCTCACTCTGACCTACAGCCCTGGTACCAGCATCCTTCTCTGACCCAGCCCAAGTCACCATACACAGTGCAGGGATACCTATACCACATAGCAGTATATACTATATACCTGTATAACACTGATCACACAGTGCACAGACTGTATATACCTCACACTGACCTACAGCCCTGGTACCAGCATCCTTCTCTGACCCAGCCCAAGTCACCATACCCAGTGCAGGGATACCTATACCACATAGCAGTATATACTATATACCTGTATAACCACTGATCACACAGTGCACAGACTGTATATACCTCACACTGACCTACAGCCCTGGTACCAGCATCCTTCTCTGACCCAGCCCAAGTCACCATACACAGTGCAGGGATACCTATACCACATAGCAGTATATACTATATACCTGTATAACACTGATCACACAGTGCACAGACTGTATATACCTCACACTGACCTACAGCCCTGGTACCAGCATCCTTCTCTGACCCAGCTCAAGTCACCATACCCAGTGCAGGGATACCTATACCACATAGCAGTATATACTATATACCTGTATAACACTGATCACACAGTGCACAGACTGTATATACCTCACACTGACCTACAGCCCTGGTATCAGCATCCTTCTCTGACCCAGCCCAAGTCACCATACACAGTGCAGGGATACCTATACCACATAGCAGTATATACTATATACCTGTATAACCGCTGATCACACAGTGCACAGACTGTATATACCTCACACTGACCTACAGTCCTGGTACCAGCATCCTTCTCTGACCCAGCCCAAGTCACCATACACAGTGCAGGGATACCTATACCACATAGCAGTATATACTATATACCTGTATAACCTCTGATCACACAGTGCACAGACTGTATATACCTCACACTGACCTACAGTCCTGGTACCAGCATCCTTCTCTGACCCAGCCCAAGTCACCATACACAGTGCAGGGATACCTATACCACATAGCAGTATATACTATATACCTGTATAACACTGATCACACAGTGCACAGACTGTATATACCTCACACTGACCTACAGTTCTGGTACCAGCATCCTTCTCTGACCCAGCCCAAGTCACCATACACAGTGCAGGGATACCTATACCACATAGCAGTATATACTATATACCTGTATAACACTGATCACACAGTGCACAGACTGTATATACCTCACACTGACCTACAGTCCTGGTACCAGCATCCTTCTCTGACCCAGCCCAAGTCACCATACACAGTGCAGGGATACCTATACCACATAGCAGTATATACTATATACCTGTATAACCTCTGATCACACAGTGCACAGACTGTATATACCTCACACTGACCTACAGCCCTGGTACCAGTATCCTTCTCTGACCCAGCCCAAGTCACCATACACAGTGCAGGGATACCTATACCACATAGCAGTATATACTATATACCTGTATAACCTCTGATCACACAGTGCACAGACTGTATATACCTCACACTGACCTACAGCCCTGGTACCAGTATCCTTCTCTGACCCAGCCCAAGTCACCATACACAGTGCAGGGATACCTATACCACATAGCAGTATATACTATATACCTGTATAACACTGATCACACAGTGCACAGACTGTATATACCTCACACTGACCTACAGTCCTGGTACCAGCATCCTTCTCTGACCCAGCCCAAGTCACCATACACAGTGCAGGGATACCTATACCACATAGCAGTATATACTATATACCTGTATAACACTGATCACACAGTGCACAGACTGTATATACATCACACTGACCTACAGTCCTGGTACCAGCATCCTTCTCTGACCCAGCCCAAGTCACCACACACAGTGCAGGGATACCTATACCACATAGCACTATATACTATATACCTGTATAACACTGATCACACAGTGCACAGACTGTATATACCTCACACTGACCTACAGTCCTGGTACCAGCATCCTTCTCTGACCCAGCCCAAGTCACCATACACAGTGCAGGGATACCTATACCACATAGCAGTATATACTATATACCTGTATAACACTGATCACACAGTGCACAGACTGTATATACCTCACACTGACCTACAGTCCTGGTACCAGCATCCTTCTCTGACCCAGCCCAAGTCACCATACACAGTGCAGGGATACCTATACCACATAGCAGTATATACTATATACCTGTATAACACTGATCACACAGTGCACAGACTGTATATACCTCACACTGACCTACAGTCCTGGTACCAGCATCCTTCTCTGACCCAGCCCAAGTCACCATACACAGTGCAGGGACACCTATACCACATAGCAGTATATACTATATACCTGTATAACCTCTGATCACACAGTGCACAGACTGTATATACCTCACACTGACCTACAGTCCTGGTACCAGCATCCTTCTCTGACCCAGCCCAAGTCACCATACACAGTGCAGGGATACCTATACCACATAGCAGTATATACTATATACCTGTATAACACTGATCACACAGTGCACAGACTGTATATACCTCACACTGACCTACAGTCCTGGTACCAGCATCCTTCTCTGACCCAGCCCAAGTCACCATACACAGTGCAGGGATACCTATACCACATAGCAGTATATACTATATACCTATATAACCACTGATCACACAGTGCACAGACTGTATATACATCACACTGACCTACAGCCCTGGTACCAGCATCCTTCTCTGACCCAGCCCAAGTCACCATACACAGTGCAGGGATACCTATACCGCATAGCAGTATATACTATATACCTGTATAACCACTGATCACACAGTGCACAGACTGTATATACCTCACACTGACCTACAGCCCTGGTACCAGCATCCTTCTCTGACCCAGCCCAAGTCACCATACACAGTGCAGGGACACCTATACCACATAGCAGTATATACTATATACCTGTATAACCACTGATCACACAGTGCACAGACTGTATATACCTCACACTGACCTACAGTCCTGGTACCAGCATCCTTCTCTGACCCAGCCCAAGTCACCATACACAGTGCAGGGATACCTATACCACATAGCAGTATATACTATATACCTGTATAACACTGATCACACAGTGCACAGACTGTATATACCTCACACTGACCTACAGCCCTGGTACCAGCATCCTTCTCTGACCCAGCCCAAGTCACCATACACAGTGCAGGGATACCTATACCACATAGCAGTATATACTATATACCTGTATAACACTGATCACACAGTGCACAGACTGTATATACCTCACACTGACCTACAGCCCTGGTACCAGCATCCTTCTCTGACCCAGCCCAAGTCACCATACACAGTGCAGGGATACCTATACCACATAGCAGTATATACTATATACCTGTATAACACTGATCACACAGTGCACAGACTGTATATACCTCACACTGACCTACAGTCCTGGTACCAGCATCCTTCTCTGACCCAGCCCAAGTCACCATACACAGTGCAGTGATACCTATACCACATAGCAGTATATACTATATACCTGTATAACCACTGATCACACAGTGCACAGACTGTATATACCTCACACTGACCTACAGTCCTGGTACCAGCATCCTTCTCTGACCCAGCCCAAGTCACCATACACAGTGCAGGGATACCTATACCACATAGTATATACTATATACCTGTATAACACTGATCACACAGTGCACAGACTGTATATACCTCACACTGACCTACAGTCCTGGTACCAGCATCCTTCTCTGACCCAGCCCAAGTCACCATACACAGTGCAGGGATACCTATACCACATAGCAGTATATACTATATACCTGTATAACACTGATCACACAGTGCACAGACTGTATATACCTCACACTGACCTACAGCCCTGGTACCAGCATCCTTCTCTGACCCAGCCCAAGTCACCATACACAGTGCAGGGATACCTATACCACATAGCAGTATATACTATATACCTGTATAACACTGATCACACAGTGCACAGACTGTATATACCTCACACTGACCTACAGTCCTGGTACCAGCATCCTTCTCTGACCCAGCCCAAGTCACCATACACAGTGCAGGGATACCTATACCACATAGCAGTATATACTATATACCTGTATAACCACTGATCACACAGTACACAGACTGTATATACCTCACACTGACCTACAGTCCTGGTACCAGCATCCTTCTCTGACCCAGCCCAAGTCACCATACACAGTGCAGGGATACCTATACCACATAGCAGTATATACTATATACCTGTATAACACTGATCACACAGTGCACAGACTGTATATACCTCACACTGACCTACAGTCCTGGTACCAGCATCCTTCTCTGACCCAGCCCAAGTCACCATACACAGTGCAGGGATACCTATACCACATAGCAGTATATACAATATACCTGTATAACCACTGATCACACAGTGCACAGACTGTATATACCTCACACTGACCTACAGTCCTGGTACCAGCATCCTTCTCTGACCCAGCCCAAGTCACCATACACAGTGCAGGGACACCTATACCACATAGCAGTATATACTATATACCTGTATAACACTGATCATACAGTGCACAGACTGTATATACCTCACACTGACCTACAGCCCTGGTACCAGCATCCTTCTCTGACCCAGCCCAAGTCACCATACCCAGTGCAGGGATACCTATACCACATAGCAGTATATACTATATACCTGTATAACACTGATCACACAGTGCACAGACTGTATATACCTCACACTGACCTACAGTCCTGGTACCAGCATCCTTCTCTGACCCAGCCCAAGTCACCATACACAGTGCAGGGATACCTATACCACATAGCAGTATATACTATATACCTGTATAACACTGATCACACAGTGCACAGACTGTATATACCTCACACTGACCTACAGCCCTGGTACCAGCATCCTTCTCTGACCCAGCCCAAGTCACCATACACAGTGCAGGGATACTTATACCACATAGCAGTATATACTATATACCTGTATAACCACTGATCACACAGTGCACAGACTGTATATACCTCACACTGACCTACAGTCCTGGTACCAGCATCCTTCTCTGACCCAACCCAAGTCACCATACACAGTGCAGGGATACCTATACCACATAGCAGTATATACTATATACCTGTATAACACTGATCACACAGTGCACAGACTGTATATACCTCACACTGACCTACAGTCCTGGTACCAGCATCCTTCTCTGACCCAGCCCAAGTCACCATACACAGTGCAGGGATACCTATACCACATAGCAGTATATACTATATACCTGTATAACACTGATCACACAGTGCACAGACTGTATATACCTCACACTGACCTCCAGTCCTGGTACCAGCATCCTTCTCTGACCCAGCCCAAGTCACCATACACAGTGCAGGGATACCTATACCACATAGCAGTATATACTATATACCTGTATAACACTGATCACACAGTGCACAGACTGTATATACCTCACACTGACCTACAGCCCTGGTACCAGCATCCTTCTCTGACCCAGCCCAAGTCACCATACACAGTGCAGGGATACCTATACCACATAGCAGTATATATTATATACCTGTATAACCACTGATCACACAGTGCACAGACTGTATATACCTCACACTGACCTACAGTCCTGGTACCAGCATCCTTCTCTGACCCAGCCCAAGTCACCATACACAGTGCAGGGATACCTATACCACATAGCACTATATACTATATACCTGTATAACCACTGATCACACAGTGCACAGACTGTATATACCTCACACTGACCTACAGCCCTGGTATCAGCATCCTTCTCTGACCCAGCCCAAGTCACCATACACAGTGCAGGGATACCTATACCACATAGCAGTATATACTATATACCTGTATAACACTGTTCACACAGTGCACAGACTGTATATACCTCACACTGACCTACAGCCCTGGTACCAGCATCCTTCTCTGACCCAGCCCAAGTCACCATACACAGTGCAGGGATACCTATACCACATAGCAGTATATACTATATACCTGTATAACACTGATCACACAGTGCACAGACTGTATATACCTCACACTGACCTACAGTCCTGGTACCAGCATCCTTCTCTGACCCAGCCCAAGTCACCATACACAGTGCAGGGATACCTATACCACATAGCAGTATATACTATATACCTGTATAACACTGATCACACAGTGCACAGACTGTATATACCTCACACTGACCTACAGCCCTGGTACCAGCATCCTTCTCTGACCCAGCCCAAGTCACCATACACAGTGCAGGGATACCTATACCACATAGCAGTATATACTATATACCTGTATAACACTGATCACACAGTGCACAGACTGTATATACCTCACACTGACCTACAGTCCTGGTACCAGCATCCTTCTCTGACCCAGCCCAAGTCACCATACACAGTGCAGGGATACCTATACCACATAGCAGTATATACTATATACCTGTATAACACTGATCACACAGTGCACAGACTGTATATACCTCACACTGACCTACAGCCCTGGTACCAGCATCCTTCTCTGACCCAGCCCAAGTCACCATACACAGTGCAGGGATACTTATACCACATAGCAGTATATACTATATACCTGTATAACCACTGATCACACAGTGCACAGACTGTATATACCTCACACTGACCTACAGTCCTGGTACCAGCATCCTTCTCTGACCCAACCCAAGTCACCATACACAGTGCAGGGATACCTATACCACATAGCAGTATATACTATATACCTGTATAACACTGATCACACAGTGCACAGACTGTATATACCTCACACTGACCTACAGCCCTGGTACCAGCATCCTTCTCTGACCCAGCCCAAGTCACCATACACAGTGCAGGGATACTTATACCACATAGCAGTATATACTATATACCTGTATAACCACTGATCACACAGTGCACAGACTGTATATACCTCACACTGACCTACAGTCCTGGTACCAGCATCCTTCTCTGACCCAGCCCAAGTCACCATACACAGTGCAGGGATACCTATACCACATAGCAGTATATACTATATACCTGTATAACACTGATCACACAGTGCACAGACTGTATATACCTCACACTGACCTCCAGTCCTGGTACCAGCATCCTTCTCTGACCCAGCCCAAGTCACCATACACAGTGCAGGGATACCTATACCACATAGCAGTATATACTATATACCTGTATAACACTGATCACACAGTGCACAGACTGTATATACATCACACTGACCTACAGTCCTGGTACCAGCATCCTTCTCTGACCCAGCCCAAGTCACCATACACAGTGCAGGGACACCTATACCACATAGCAGTATATACTATATACCTGTATAACCACTGATCACACAGTGCACAGACTGTATATACCTCACACTGACCTACAGCCCTGGTACCAGCATCCTTCTCTGACCCAGCCCAAGTCACCATACACAGTGCAGGGATACCTATACCACATAGCAGTATATATTATATACCTGTATAACCACTGATCACACAGTGCACAGACTGTATATACCTCACACTGACCTACAGTCCTGGTACCAGCATCCTTCTCTGACCCAGCCCAAGTCACCATACACAGTGCAGGGATACCTATACCACATAGCACTATATACTATATACCTGTATAACCACTGATCACACAGTGCACAGACTGTATATACCTCACACTGACCTACAGCCCTGGTATCAGCATCCTTCTCTGACCCAGCCCAAGTCACCATACACAGTGCAGGGATACCTATACCACATAGCAGTATATACTATATACCTGTATAACACTGTTCACACAGTGCACAGACTGTATATACCTCACACTGACCTACAGCCCTGGTACCAGCATCCTTCTCTGACCCAGCCCAAGTCACCATACACAGTGCAGGGATACCTATACCACATAGCAGTATATACTATATACCTGTATAACACTGATCACACAGTGCACAGACTGTATATACCTCACACTGACCTACAGTCCTGGTACCAGCATCCTTCTCTGACCCAGCCCAAGTCACCATACACAGTGCAGGGATACCTATACCACATAGCAGTATATACTATATACCTGTATAACACTGATCACACAGTGCACAGACTGTATATACCTCACACTGACCTACAGCCCTGGTACCAGCATCCTTCTCTGACCCAGCCCAAGTCACCATACACAGTGCAGGGATACCTATACCACATAGCAGTATATACTATATACCTGTATAACACTGATCACACAGTGCACAGACTGTATATACCTCACAATGACCTACAGCCCTGGTACCAGCATCCTTCTCTGACCCAGCCCAAGTCACCATACACAGTGCAGGGATACCTATACCACATAGCAGTATATACTATATACCTGTATAACACTGATCACACAGTGCACAGACTGTATATACCTCACACTGACCTACAGCCCTGGTACCAGCATCCTTCTCTGACCCAGCCCAAGTCACCATACACAGTGCAGGAACACCTATACCACATAGCAGTATATACTATATACCTGTATAACACTGATCACACAGTGCACAGACTGTATATACCTCACACTGACCTACAGTCCTGGTACCAGCATCCTTCTCTGACCCAGCCCAAGTCACCATACCCAGTGCAGGGATACCTATACCACATAGCAGTATATACTATATACCTGTATAACACTGATCACACAGTGCACAGACTGTATATACATCACACTGACCTACAGCCCTGGTACCAGCATCCTTCTCTGACCCAGCCCAAGTCACCATACACAGTGCAGGGATACCTATACCGCATAGCAGTATATACTATATACCTGTATAACCACTGATCACACAGTGCACAGACTGTATATACCTCACACTGACCTACAGTCCTGGTACCAGCATCCTTCTCTGACCCAGCCCAAGTCACCATACACAGTGCAGGGATACCTATACCACATAGCACTATATACTATATACCTGTATAACACTGATCACACAGTGCACAGACTGTATATACATCACACTGACCTACAGTCCTGGTACCAGCATCCTTCTCTGACCCAGCCCAAGTCACCATACACAGTGCAGGGATATCTATACCACATAGCACTATATACTATATACCTGTATAACACTGATCACACAGTGCACAGACTGTATATACCTCACACTGACCTACAGCCCTGGTACCAGCATCCTTCTCTGACCCAGCCCAAGTCACCATACACAGTGCAGGGATACCTATACCACATAGCAGTATATACTATATACCTGTATAACACTGATCACACAGTGCACAGACTGTATATACCTCACAATGACCTACAGCCCTGGTACCAGCATCCTTCTCTGACCCAGCCCAAGTCACCATACACAGTGCAGGGATACCTATACCACATAGCAGTATATACTATATACCTGTATAACACTGATCACACAGTGCACAGACTGTATATACCTCACACTGACCTACAGCCCTGGTACCAGCATCCTTCTCTGACCCAGCCCAAGTCACTATACACAGTGCAGGGATACCTATACCACATAGCAGTATATACTATATACCTGTATAACACTGATCACACAGTGCACAGACTGTATATACCTCACACTGACCTACAGTCCTGGCACCAGCATCCTTCTCTGACCCAGCCCAAGTCACCATACACAGTGCAGGGACACCTATACCACATAGCAGTATATACTATATACCTGTATAAGACTGATCACACAGTGCACAGACTGTATATACCTCACACTGACCTACAGTCCTGGTACCAGCATCCTTCTCTGACCCAGCCCAAGTCACCATACCCAGTGCAGGGACACCTATACCACATAGCAGTATATACTATATACCTGTATAACACTGATCACACAGTGCACAGACTGTATATACCTCACACTGACCTACAGTCCTGGTACCAGCATCCTTCTCTGACCCAGCCCAAGTCACCATACCCAGTGCAGGGATACCTATACCGCATAGCAGTATATACTATATACCTGTATAACACTGATCACACAGTGCACAGACTGTATATACCTCACAATGACCTACAGCCCTGGTACCAGCATCCTTCTCTGACCCAGCCCAAGTCACCATACACAGTGCAGGGATACCTATACCACATAGCAGTATATACTATATACCTGTATAACACTGATCACACAGTGCACAGACTGTATATACCTCACACTGACCTACAGCCCTGGTACCAGCATCCTTCTCTGACCCAGCCCAAGTCACCATACACAGTGCAGGGATACCTATACCACATAGCAGTATATACTATATACCTGTATAACACTGATCACACAGTGCACAGACTGTATATACCTCACACTGACCTACAGTCCTGGTACCAGCATCCTTCTCTGACCCAGCCCAAGTCACCATACCCAGTGCAGGGATACCTATACCACATAGCAGTATATACTATATACCTGTATAACACTGATCACACAGTGCACAGACTGTATATACATCACACTGACCTACAGCCCTGGTACCAGCATCCTTCTCTGACCCAGCCCAAGTCACCATACACAGTGCAGGGATACCTATACCGCATAGCAGTATATACTATATACCTGTATAACCACTGATCACACAGTGCACAGACTGTATATACCTCACACTGACCTACAGTCCTGGTACCAGCATCCTTCTCTGACCCAGCCCAAGTCACCATACACAGTGCAGGGATACCTATACCACATAGCACTATATACTATATACCTGTATAACACTGATCACACAGTGCACAGACTGTATATACATCACACTGACCTACAGTCCTGGTACCAGCATCCTTCTCTGACCCAGCCCAAGTCACCATACACAGTGCAGGGATACCTATACCACATAGCAGTATATACTATATACCTGTATAACACTGATCACACAGTGCACAGACTGTATATACCTCACACTGACCTACAGTGCTGGTACCAGCATCCTTCTCTGACCCAGCCCAAGTCACCATACACAGTGCAGGGATACCTATACCACATAGCACTATATACTATATACCTGTATAACAGCAGTATGATGGTATAGACCAGGGATTTATACAGGTCACAGGGAATAGCAGAGTATACTTGCAGACAGGAGAGTGATGGTAAGGCTGAGTTGTATGCAGTATGGGAACTGAGGCCTGGCAGGTAACGGATCACTGTGGTGGATGTTTCCAAAATGGGGAGTAGAGTGGACACTAACGCTGGCGGATCTGCAGAAACAGCGGCAGGTGGATAGTGGATGTGTGAGAAGCGTAGAAGCTGCAGCGCAGATAGGATCAGAATACAGCCGCAGACAGAACTCAGCAAATGATGATAACTAAATGGAATCATTGAAGAAGCAAAACTTCCGTGACCACAACACAAGATACAGAGAACTCCTGGAGCACTGACCTATCCGGGGTGGGAACACATTGTTCAGGCAATAGTTTGCACACGGGAGTTGCTGTAAATAAGGAGTGGTCTCTAGCCATGGGCCCAGCAGTCCAGCTGAGAGAACAGGTGCAGGAATTAATGAGGGAAACAGGGAATGTTTCTCCACAGGCCTGATCCAGCAGGGAAGGGGTGTCCGAGCTTGTCAGACATGCTTAGACTGAGATTCGTCACAGCTACAATGATATTAGGTTGGGGGTCTACACTATTATTAAATTTTGGTGTCCCAAAATGGATGGGGTCAGCTGGAGTAACCCGCCATACCACCAACCTGATGACAGAGATCAGTAAGGCTGAGGGGATAAGTCCCGTTCTCCAGAGCCATCACAAAGGACAGCTCTTATCAACTTAGTATGTCCAACCCCAGTCTCCTCACTCACAGATACAATACTGACACAGTGCTACCGTGCGGCTCCAGGAGTACATGTACCATTAGCACGTCGCAGTGCAGACAAGTTATACAGCCAGCGCAGGACCGGAGGCGGAGGGTTTTGTGCTACTGGGAGTTGTATCGTTTACCGTAAGCTTAGGAGCTTATTGTTATAGTGCACTGAACCTCAGCACACAGACAGGATAGGAACACACAGGAATAACAGCACACAGACAGGACAGGTACACACAGACAGGACAGGTACACACAGGAAAAACAGCACACAGACAGGACAGGTACACACAGACAGGACAGGTACACAGAGGAAAAACAGCACACAGACAGGACAGGTACACAGGAAAAACAGCACACAGACAGGACAGGTACACACAGACAGGACAGGTACACAGAGGAATAACAGCACACAGACAGGACAGGTAGACACAGGAAAAACAGCACACAGACAGGACAGGTACACACAGACAGGACAGGTACACAGAGGAATAACAGCACACAGACAGGACAGGTACACACAGGAATAACATCACACAAACATGACAGGTATACACAGACAGGACAGGTACACACAGGAATAACAGCAAACAGACAGGACAGGTACACACAGGAATAACATCACACAAACATGACAGGTATACACAGGAATAACAGCAAACAGACAGTACAGGTACACACAGGAATAACAGCACACAGACAGGACAGGTACACACAGAAATAACAGCACACAGACAGGACAGGTAAACACAGGAATAACAGCACACAGACAGGAGAGGTAAACACAGACAGGACAGGAACACAGGAATAACATTACACAGACATGACAGGTACACACAGACAGGACAGGTACACACAGACAGGACAGGTACACAGAGGAATAACAGCACACAGACAGGACAGGTACACACAGAAATAACAGCACACAGACAGGAAAGGTACACACAGGAATAACATCACACAAACAGGACAGGTACACACAGGAATAACAGAACACAGACAGGACAGGTACACACAGGAATAACAGCACACAGACAGGAGAGGTACACACAGACAGGACAGGTGCACACAGACAGGACAGGTACACAGAGGAAAAACAGCACACAGACAGGACAGGTACACACAGACAGGACAGGTACACACAGACAGGACAGGTACACACAGGAATAACATCACACAGACAGGACAGGTACACACAGGAATAACAGAACACAGACAGGACAGGTACACACAGGAATAACAGCACACAGACAGGAGAGGTACACACAGACAGGACAGGTGCACACAGACAGGACAGGTACACAGAGGAAAAACAGCACACAGACAGGACAGGTACACACAGACAGGACAGGTACACAAAGACAGGACAGGTACACAAAGGAATAAACACACAGACAGGACAGGTACACACAGACAGGACAGGTACACAGAGGAATAACAGCACATTGACAGGAGAGGTACACACAGACAGGACAGGTTCACAGAGGAATAACAGCACACAGACAGGACAGGTACACACAGACAGGACAGGTGCACACAGATAGGACAGGTACACAAAGGAATAACAGCACACAGACAGGACAGGTACACACAGGGATAACAGCACACAGACATGACAGGTACACACAGACAGGACAGGTACACAGAGGAATAACAGCACACAGACAGGACAGGTACACACAGACAGGACAGGTACACAGAGGAATAACAGCACACAGATAGGACAGGTACACACAGGAATAACATCACACAGACATGACAGGTACACACAGACAGGACAGGTACACACAGGAATAACAGCACACAGACAGGACAGGTACACACAGACAGGACAGGTACACACAGGAATAACAGGTACACACAGGAATAACAGCACACAGACAGGAGAGGTACACACAGACAGGACAGGTGCACACAGACAGGACAGGTACCTAGAGGAATAACAGCACACAGACAGGACAGGTACACACAGACAGGACAGGTACACAAAGACCGGACAGGTACACAAAGGAATAAACACACAGACAGGACAGGTACACAGAGGAATAACAGCACACAGACAGGAGAGGTACACACAGACAGGACAGATACACACAGGAATAACAGCACACAGACAGGACAGGTACACACAGGAATAACATCACACAAACATGACAGGTACATACAGACAGGACAGGTACACAGAGGAATAACCGCAAACAGACAGGACAGGTACACACAGGAATAACAGCACACCGACAGGACAGGTACACACAGAAATAACAGCACACAGACAGGAGAGGTACACACAGGAATAACAGCAAACAGACAGGACAGGTAAACACAAGAATAACAGCACACAGACAGGAGAGGTAAACACAGACAGGACATGTACACAGGAATAACATTACACAGTCATGACAGGTACACACAGACAGGACAGGTACACACAGACAGGACAGGTACACACAGAAATAACAGCACACAGACAGGACAGGTACACACAGGAATAACAGCACACATACTGGAGAGGTACACACAGGAATAAAAGCACACAGAGGACAGGTACACAGAGGAATAACAGCACACAGACAGGACAGGTACACACAGGAATAACATCACACAGACAGGACAGGTACACACGGGAATAACAGCACACAGACAGGACAGGTACACACAGGAATAACAGCACACAGACAGGACAGGTACACACAGGAATAACATCACACAGACAGGACAGGCACACAGAGGAATAACAGCACACAGACAGGACAGGTACACACAGACAGGACAGGTGCACACAGACAGGACAGGTACACAGAGGAATAACAGCACACAGACAGGACAGGTACACACAGACAGGACAGGTACACAGAGGAATAAAAGCACACAGACAGGAGAGGTACACACAGACAGGACAGGTACACAGAGGAATAACAGCACACAGACAGGAGAGGTACACACAGACAGGACAGGTGCACAGAGACAGGAAAGGTACTCAAAGGAATAACAGCACACAGACAGGACAGGTACACAGAGGAATAACATCACACAGACATAACAGGTACACACAGACAGGACAGGTACACAGAGGAATAACTGCACACAGATAGGACAGGTACACACAGGAATAACATCACACAGACAGGACAGGTACACACAGACAGGACAGGTACACACAGACAGGACAGGTACACACAGGAATAACAGCACACAGACAGGACAGGTACACAGAGGAATAACAGCACACAGACAGGACAGGTACACAGAGGAATAACAGCACACAGACAGGACAGGTACACACAGGAATAACAGCACACAGACATAACAGGTACACACAGCCAGGACAGGTACACACAGACAGGACAAGTACACACAGACAGGACAGGTACACACAGACAGGACAGGTACACACAGGAATAATAGCAAACAGACAGGACAGGTAAACACAGGAATAGCAGCACACAGACAGGAGAGGTACACACAGACAGGACAGGTACACAGAGGAAAAACAGCACACAGATAGGAAAGGTACAAACAGGAATAACAGCACACAGACAGGACAGGTACACACAGGAATAACAGCACACAGACATGACAGGTACAAACAGGAATAACAGCACACAGACAGGACAGGTACACAGAGGAATAACATCACACAGACAGGTCAGGTACACAGAGGATTAACAACACACAGACAGGACAGGTACACACAGGAATAACAACACACAGACATGACAGGTACACACAGGAATAACAGCACACAGACAGGAGGGGTACACACAGGAATAACAGCACACAGACAGGACAGGTACACACAGGAATAACATCACCAGACAGGACAGGTACGCACAGGAATAACAGCACACAGACAGGACAGGTACACACAGGAATAACAGCACACAGACAGGACAGGTATACACAGGACTAACATCACAGAGACATGACAGGTACACACAGGAATAACATCACACAGACATAACAGGTACAAACAGGAATAACAGCACACAGACATGACAACTACACACAGGAATAACATCACACAGACAGGACAGGTACACACAGGAATAATGTCACACAGACAGGACAGGTACACACAGGAATAATATCACACAGACAGGACAGGTACACACAGGAATAACAGCACAGACAGGACAGGTGCACACAGGAATAACATCACACAGACAGGACAGGTACACACAGGGTAACATCACACAGACATGACAGGTACAAACAGGAATAACAACACACAGACAGGACAGGTTCACACAGGAATAACAGCACACAGACAGTACAGGTACACACAGGAATAACATCACACAGACAGGACAGGTGCACACAGACAGGACAGGTACACACAGGAATAACAACACACAGACATGAGAGGTACTCAAAGGAATAACAGCACACAGACAGGACAGGTACACACAGGGATAACAGCACACAGACAGGAGAGGTACACATAGGAATAACAGCACACAGACAGGACAGGTGCACACAGACAGGACAGGTACACAGAGCTATAACAACACACAGACATGACAGGTACACACAGCAATAACAGCACACAGACAGGACAGGTACACACAGGAATAACATCACACAGACATGACAGGTACGCACAGGAATAACCTCACACAGACAGGACAGGTACACACAGGATAACATCACACAGACATGACAGGTACACAAAGAAATAACAGCACACAGACATGACAGGTACAAACAGGAATAACAGCACACAGACATGACAGGTACACACAGGAATAACATCACAAAGACATGACAGGTACACACAGGAATAACATCACACATACAGGACAGGTACACACAGGAATATGATCACAAAGACATGACAACTACACAGGAATAACATCACACAGACAGGATAGGTACACACAGGAATAACATCACACAGACAGGACAGGTACACACAGGAATAACAGCACACAGACAGGACATTTACACAGAGGAATAACATCACACAGACAGGAGAGGTACACACAGGAATAACATCACACAGACAGGAAAGGTAGACCAAATGTCAGACTGGACAGGTACACACAGGAATAATAGCAAACAGACAGGGCAGGTAAACACAGGAATAACAGCACACAGACAGGAGAGGTACACACAGACAGGACAGGTACACAGAGGAAAAACAGCACTCAGATAGGAAAGGTACAAACAGGAATAACAGCACAGAGACAGGAGAGGTACACACAGGAATAACAGCACACAGACAGGACAGGTACACACAGGAATAACAGCACACAGACATGACAGGTACACACAGGAATAACAGCACACAGACAGGAGGGGTACACACAGGAATAACAGCACACAGACAGGACAGGTACACACAGGTATAACATCACACAGACAGGACAGGTACACACAGGAATAACAGCACAGACAGGACAGGTGCACACACAGGAATAACAGCACACAGACAGGACAGGTACACAGAGGAATAACATCACACAGACAGGACAGGTACACACAGGGTAACATCACACAGACATGACAGGTACAAACAGGAATAACAACACACAGACAGGACAGGTTCACACAGGAATAACAGCACACAGACAGTACAGGTACACACAGGAATAACATCACACAGACAGGACAGGTGCACACAGACAGGACAGGTACACACAGGAATAACAACACGCAGACATGACAGGTACTCAAAGGAATAACAGCACACAGACAGGACAGGTACACACAGGGATAACAGCACACAGACAGGATAGGTACACATAGGAATAACAGCACACAGACAGGACAGGTGCACACAGACAGGACAGGTACACAGAGCTATAACAACACACAGACATGACAGGTACACACAGCAATAACAGCACACAGACAGGACAGGTACACACAGGAATAACAGCACACAGACAGAACAGGTACCCACAGGAATAACATCACACAGACATGACAGGTACGCACAGGAATAACCTCACACAGACAGGACAGGTACACACAGGATAACATCACACAGACATGACAGGTACACAAAGAAATAACAGCACACAGACATGACAGGTACAAACAGGAATAACAACACACAGACATGACAGGTACACACAGGAATAACATCACAAAGGCATGACAGGTACACACAGGAAGAACATCACACATACAGGACAGGTACACACAGGAATATGATCACAAAGACATGACAACTACACAGGAATAACATCACACAGACAGGACAGGTACACACAGGAATAACATCACACAGACAGGACAGGTACACACAGGAATAACAGCACACAGACAGGACATTTACACAGAGGAATAACATCACACAGACAGGAGAGGTACACACAGGAATAACATCACACATACATGACAGGTACACACAGGAATAACATCACACAGACAGGAGAGGTACACACAGGAATAACATCACACAGACAGGAAAGGTAGACCAAATGTCAGACTCAGTTATATTCCAAGAGCTAACCCATGGGGCATCACATATTTTTCCGTAGTGATCAAATTAGCCTCCTCAAACCTTGCATAAAATTTGTTAAACTCATCCACCAAGGGAAGTAGTATGATTTACCGCCGGATCCCTGCCCGGCGGCTGGAATCCCGACTCCAGGAGGCCGACAGAGGAGGAAATCCCAATCGTCTAAGGTAAGTATAGACTAACCTATTTATAACCCCCTAACCCTCCTTTATTGTGCCTACCCCTAACCTTCCCCCCCAGTGCCTAACACTAATCCCCCCTCTAAGTGCCTAAACCTAACCCGCCCTTCCCCTCTGCCTAAACCTGTCCCCCAGGGGGGTGCCTAACCCTAACCCTCCCCCTGGCCAAACCCTAACCTCCCGGGGGGGTGCCTAACCCTAAGTCCCCCCCGGGAGCCCTAAACCTAAGCCTCCCCCCTGTGGCTATCCGCAGCGGTGCCCGGCATCCCTTTGATCAGGATACCGGGCGCCGGTCTCACGGCGCCGGTAAAAATTTAGATGCCTGTCATTTAACCCTTGCTGGGATTAAGCAGTTGGGAAGCCGGCTGTCGGGATTAGGTCCACCGGCTTCCTGACTGCATACCCCACCAAGGAACACCCTACCTTATGGTTACCAAAATCAGAGACCTTATAATCGGTAATATGCTTGATCCCCTGCCACAAAGACTGTAATGTGACAGTTAGGAGCTGATTGGTTGGTTCTTTATCTCTATTCAAGGCTTAGAACATAGATCCCATAGTATGGTATATTTTACTTTTGCAGGTCATTGATAATGTGTGCAGGGAAAACTGTTTAGGAAAGGTTGCTTTGTATGAGACACCCAGTGTAGAGTAGCCGAGATGTATTGCAGAATGGTCATAACTTCTAATTGTAAGTTGAAAAAGGCACAGATTGTAACTTTCTGTTCTTGACAGAATGAAGCACTCAGAAAGAGCGATATATGGGACAAGCCATCATCTCTATTGCAAATAAATATCACAGGCAGGCCTCCCCATACACTGATAGAACTGACAAAAACCACAGACATCTAACATTTGGATCAGCTCCCACTAGAAATTCTTTGTTTGCCCTTTGGCATCGGTGGAGCCTGGATAATGTACTGTACATGACCTCAGTTCAGTTGTACAGTATAGAAGAACATATGCTTTGCTGCAAAATGACTGAAGGGGATGACAGGGTAGTACTTTGCCTAATGCACAGAGGAATCTGGTACTTCTCTGCTTGTACCGCCACCCTATTGCCCCTACTCAAACTTTGCCAGGACAACCAGGTGAGTGCATCCATTGTTTAAAAGTTATTTTTACAATGATACATTTAAATACACATTTACAGTGGGCACAATAAAACGTGTGGTGGGTGGGCACAATGAAACGTGTAGTGGGTGGGCACAATAAAATGTGTGGTGGGTGAGCACAATGAAATGTGTGGTGAGTGGGCCCAGCCACATGACATCACAGAGACTATCTCCGTACCTGACTGTGAACACAGCACCTCGGCCTCCTCAGCTTCGCATATGGATCCTTTGGCCAAAACAGAGCCACACTGGGACAGATTTGCCTCATGGCCACCACAGTGCACACTGGGGAAATCTGTCTGGGGTTTTGGCTGCCTACGTAACGCCATCTCCTTCACCTGCGCCATTTCTATAGCTGGGCCACAGCCAAGTTGTTTGCAGAGCACGGCCTCTTCTGCCACACCCCAGTTGTCATTGCACACGGAGCTCTGCGTGGCATTGTGGTACAACGTCACTTTCCCAGAACATACGCTGCCCCTGGTCAACGCCACCTTGGAAATCACTGTATAGAGACACATAGACAGCAGAGAACGCCATTACCATCCAGCATCACTAAAGCTGCATAAATACATTACAGAGATCTGAGAATCTGTGATCCGGGTCCTGGGACAGCGATAGCAGGACAGGTATTGTGGCCATACAAGTACAGTCGTAATAATAATAGGTAATTATATGGCATTTTTATCCATAAGACTCAAAGGGGTATATTTATTAAAGGTCAATTTTAATCGATTTAAAATCAATCAAAATTGATTAACATCGATGTTATGTTTCTGGGGCTAAATCACACATTTACTAATACTTAAAAAACAAACAAAAAAATTGTCTGTTAGCAAATGTTTGATTTAGCCCCAGAAACACAACATTGATGTTAATCAATTTTGATTGATTTTAAATCGATTAAAATTGACCTTTAGTAAATATACCCAAAGTGTTTTACAGTTGCAGGCATTAAGCCATATGACGTAGCCGGCAGCCATCTTGGGCGCCATCCAGTGTTTACATAAATATGTAATACAAAGTACAAGATACCCACAGAGGGCCTGATTCACATACAGCGATCGGAAATTCATGTGAACACCCTCCCATAATCTGAGTCAGCTGCATCTAAGCGGTCGCCCCTACCCCAGCTCTGCGCAGGTGAGTGCAGCCGCCATTGCTGCTATCTGTATCTGCCCCATCCCTGTTCATTGTTCATTTAGCCCCTCAATATCAGGGGTTTTAACTATTGCAGCAATATATGCATATATAAACATTACTTAAGGACTAATACAATTGGAACCTTTTCCTGAGATAACCAGTGCAGTTTCCATTTTATTTATGTGTATTAATATACATTGATTTAGTTGTATTTTATCTCTGATTATGGATTTTGCAAGATCACATGTGTGATTTTTTTTTACTATATGATTAAATGTTATAGATTATTATCAATTTGTGGATTGACTTGTGTATATAATTTATAGCCATCAATCTTTTCGACTGCTTGTGTATATTTCTAATGTGACAAAGATGGGGTAGGCGGGGAGGAAGGAAGATGTAGCAGCAAGTTAGGATGAGAGCTGGAAGTCTATAATGAAGTAGTGGATCTTAAGAGCTCGTTTGAAAGATTGTAGAGAGGTGCAGAGTCTGATGGGGAGAGGGTGGGAGTTCCAAAGGTGGGGAGCAGCATGGCCAAAATCTTGGAGGCGGGAGTGGGAGGAAGTAATCAATTGGCATGACAGGTGGCGTGTACTAAGTGAACGAAGAGGGCGGACAGAAGAGTGAAGGGAGATGAGATCAGAGATGTAAATGGGAGAGGAATGGGTGAGGGCTTTGTAAGTGAGTGTGAGAACCTTGAATATACATCCATATATCCATCCATCTATCCATCCATCTATCTATACATCCATCTATTCATCTATCCATCCATCTAAACATCCATCTACAGTATACATCCATCTATACATCTGTCCATCCATCTATACATCCATCTATCCATCTATACATCCATCCATCTATACAACCATCTATACATCCATCTATACATCCAGCTATCTATCCATCCATCCATCTATACATCCATCTATCCATCCATCTAAACATCCATCTACAGTATACATCCATCTATACATCCATCTATACATCTGTCCATCCATCTATACATCAATCTATCCATCCATCCATCCATCCATCCATCTATACATCCATCCATCTATACAACCATCTATATATCCATCTATCCATTCATCCATCCATCCATCTATCCATCCATCTATAGTATATATCCATCTATCCATCCATCTATACATTCATCTATACATCCATCCATCCATCTATCCATCCATCTATACATCCATCCATCTATACAACCATCCATCTATCCATCCATCTATCCATCCATCTATACAACCATCTATACACCCATCTATACATCCATCTATCCATTTATCTATCCATCCATCTATCCGTCCATCCATCTATACATCCATCTATCCATCCATCCATCTATACATCCATCTATCCATCCATCTATACAGCCATCTATCCATTTATCTATCCATCCATCTATCCATCCATCCATCCATCCATCCATCTATACATCCATCTATCCATCCATCTATCCATCCATCTAGATAACACCAATGGTAAGTAAGCTGATAATTTACTTATCCATGCGTGGTCACTAAATTTACTTATCCATGCGTGGTCACTATAAACACTTGGACATTAAACACAGTCATTTAGAAGCATTGTTAGCGTAATTACACAATGGACCCTGAGCGCTGGCTACACACTAGGATGAGAGATTGGCCACCAAGCCAATCCGCTATCCTATGTGAAGATTAGTAAGTGCATACATACTTACCAATCATCGGTCCAATGCATTGTGGTAATTGGTTGTCTAGCTCAGCCGATGCGATGTCTGTGAATGTTGTTGTTCATAGACATATCACCTGTACATGCTGGCCGACACACACATGATATATTTGCTGTTCAATTGAACAGCCGATATGTCAGCCAGTGTGTAACCAGCATTACTTTGACACTATTACCCTATAACAATAACAGTCAATATTGCACAGTGTATCTTTACACGACATACCTGGGACTTAATATTAGCATGTGTATCAGTCTAGGTTAATAACAGCGTCTGCATTGGCCAGTTGGCTTCCTGGCCTGTGCTCTACTGAAAATGTAAAGTTTTGTAATGCAAAGAACCATCTCGTTATTCTTCCATTGCTCTCTTTGTTCTCCGACATCCATTTTAAAGGGGCATGATCAGTGAAAGTCTCTAATGCCCAGTGATGGACAAAGCTTCTTTTTCGACAGTAGCATAGTTTCTCTCATGTACATTCAACTTTCTGCTTAAATAAATAAGAGTATGCTCTTCACCCTCTTTGTTCTAGGACAGGACTGCTCCTATCCCTACATCAATGCATCAGTCTGTACCACAAATTCCCTGTTAAAGCCAGGTGTCATCAGAACTGGTTGGGTGCACAATGCAACCTTCTACTCCTGAAAAGCCTTTCCTGCTCCAGGATTCCATTTAACCATAACTTTCTGTTTGCCCTTCGTAAGGCCTGTCAGTGGGACTTTCCAAGGGCAAAATTGGGTATATTTCTTCTATAATACCCTGTGATTCTGTTACAAGTTGTGGTCACGACTTGTCTCCCATTAGCATTTTACCTCCTACTGATACTGTTGTTCCAATGCCATCGGTTGCTAGGCGATCTAGATGCCGAAGGAAGCCACGTGTTCATCCTTAACATGGTGTGATTGGTCCCTTCGCCTATTTGGGAACACTTGCCTTTTGCTGCCTCACCAACTACAGCGTTCCTGTAGGTTCTCTTGGCTCAGCTGTATGGTCAGCATTCTGTATCTCCTCGTGGTATCGTATTCTGGTTCTCCAGCTGAATTGCCTTGCCACTGGTTCCCATGCCTCTCCACCAGCTCCCCGGCCTCACCAGCAGCCTCCGTGCTGCCACCAGCTCACCAGCCACTACATCGGCTTTCCAGCTGCAACAGCAGCTTCCATGCTGCCATCGGATCACCAGCCAATGCATCGGCTTCCCAGCCACACCAGCAGCTTCTGTGCTACCATCGGCTCTCAAAACTGCATCACAAGTACACCAACTTGTGTACCGACTTTCAAGCCGCACCATCAGCTCTCAAAGCCGTATCTCAAGTACACCAACCTGTGTACCAGCTCTCAAGCTGCACCATCATCTCTCAGAGCCACATCTCAAGTACACCAACTTGTGTACCAGCTTACAAGCTGCACCATCAGCTCACAAAGGCATATCTCAAATACAGACACAGAAACAGACAAATCTCAGGTGCACAACTCCAAATTATTAATAATATATATAAATGCAATAAAATGTTGCAATCAATAGAGGTTCTTAGCATAATCATGGCCAAGGTTATGGGCCTACCCACCATATCCAGGTAACCTCTTTCAGGTAGGTCCCTAACATACTAGGGTTCAAATCCAGAGTGCAGGACCCCCCAAAACTGGACCAGCTAAGCTGCCCCAGGGCACCGCCATAGTAAGAAAAGTGCAGTATAAAAGAGATAGTTAGGAGCAGCTGCAGCTGCATATAAAGAATGAAAATCAAAAAGTGAAGTACATATATATTAGACACACAGTGAAGGGTTAAAATGTGTTATAATGCGGTGCTCTGAGACAGATCAACCAATACAATCCAGGGGGATTATATACTGTAGTGCAACTTTGGTTCATTTTTGGGGTGTGGGTCCCCCTGGATTGTATTGGTTGATCTGTCTCAGGGCAGCGCATTATAACACATTTTAACCCTTCACTGTGTGTCTAATATATATGTACTTCACTTTTTGATTTTCATTCTTTATATGCAGCTGCAGCTGCTCCTAACTATCTCTTTACACTGCACTTTTCTTACTATGGGGGTGCCCTGGGGCGGCTTAGCTGGTCCAGTTTTGGGGGGTCCTGCACTCTGGATTTGAACCCTAGTATGTTAGGGACCTACCCGAAAGAGGTTACCTGGATATGGTGGGTAGGCCCATAACCTTGGCCATGATTATTCTAAAAACCTCTATTGATTGCAACATTTTATTGCATTTATATATATTATTAATAATTTGGAGTTGTGCACCTGAGATTTGTCTTTCTGTGACAGCAATCAGTCTCATCAGGTAGCACATCCCATCATATATATAGTCAGGTTGTGCAGTCCAGAAATCTTTCCCATATCTCAAATACACCAACTCCTACTATCGGCTATCCTTCCCATCAACTCACTTATTTCTGCTATCGGCTTCCGCTGCACCATCGGTTCCAAAGCCACATCATCTGCTCTCAAAGCTGCACCGCTTGTACACAATTCCTGGTCCCGGCTATTGCCGCATCATCGGCTTCTAAGTCACATCATTGGCTCTCAAAGCCACACCATTTGTACACAAACTTCTGCTACCGGCTCTCACCCACACCATCAACTCCCAAGTCACTTCATTGGCTCATAAGCCACATCATCGCCTCCCAAGCCGAAACACTGACTGTACCTATTCCTGCTGTTCCTCTCACCATCGGATCCCATAGTACTGATGTGCCCAGCTATAACGTGGCATCACAGCGCTATCTCTCTCACCACGCATGGCGCGCCACACACCACGCCATGAGTCGCGCCACAAAGAAAGTTTAGTAGTGAAAAAAGTCATTACGTGTAATACAACATTTTGCCCACCAGGTGTCACTTTTCCTAAACTACATAGCGCATGTGTCTGATTTCATTACGTGTAATACAACATTTTGCCCACCAGGTGTCACTTTTCCTAAACTACATAGCGCATGCGTGTGATTTCATTACGTGTAATACAACATTTTGCCCACCAGGTGTCACTTTTCCTAAACTACAGTAAATAGCGCATGCGTGTGATTTCCCATGTACCATACGGTATGTTCTGTATCACCGGCCGATGATTGTTTGACAGAAGCGGTGATTCGGTACACTATACAGTATTACAGCGTTTTCCACATGCAATCAGGAATGTACGGTATAATAACGCGGTAGAAGAATGTCTAATCCAGTTTGAAATCATTAAGCTCTGTATTATCCACTGACTGTGCGGTTGAAATCATACTGTCTTTGCGCAAATGTAAATACTGTCGGCACTGTCCCAGACTTAGACATTAGACTTTACAAACTACAGACTCTAGTAATGGGTGAAGCGTGTGGCCTAGCGGTCTAATGCCTAGTCTCACTGCTTCTCCCCTCTTCTTGTTCCGTGGGTTCGAGACCTTGAAAATACAGTATGTTTTTTTAATTTATTTTTAAAATCTTCACTTAAAATATTCAGTATTCAATACAGTACATGTGGAGCGCATGTCTGCCCAGTGCTTCGGGAGTCAAACAGCGAAACTAGGATTTTTATTATTGTACATACAGTACCGTACCTTAGAATGCAAACTTGCGTCAATGCCGGCGCTGACATGAACGTGGACATTATAGTGATTTATTATGACCATCAAGTGGCAATGGGCCCTGTTAAAGAGACTGGTTTCTGTATATCAAACTGACTGCGCGTTTAAACCGCACAATTGCGTCAATGTCTGCGCGTGCCCAGTGGTCGGGTTTTAATCACAATGGAATGTGTGCCGCATGTCCAGTGGAGCCAAGCCATACATTAAGTAGCGCTATTTTATGGTGCATGCCCAGTTGTCTGTATTGCCAACAGTACTGTTGAATTTTCACACTAGTGCCATTCTGCACTGTCCGAGACTTACAGTACCGCACAGTATACACAATAGTAAATTCATGACTTCATAAGGTGCTACAGTAGTGGACTAACAGTAGTTTGTAGGGCAGATGCAGAGCGCAAACTTGCGTCAATGAAAATGCTGTCCTAGACTTGGAAACTTTAGTAATTTAATATGTTTAGTAACTGATAATTGACTGTGTACAAGAGAGGGGTCTCTATAGTACAAACTGACTCCGCATTTAAACCGCAAAATTGCGTCAATGTCAGCACAGTTTGCGTTGTGGTAACTTATAGCCAGTTCTGATGGGTTACGGTACAAATAGGATCTCTGGCGCGTGGCCAGTGGCAGGGTTGCAATGCATTGCCAGTGGTGCTGCGCCATAGCCATACCCTTGTAGCGCTATGGCTATGTACTGTACGCCATGGCGTACAGTATGGAATATCATACTGTACAGTAGCGGGTCATGATTCACACACAGTGAAAGTGTGTTATTATTATTACACTGACTGTGTAATAATAATATTAAAAATAAAAAGTGTAACCTTGACTGTCTAATAATAATGAAAAAAAAGTTTAAGCTTCCTGGTTTCGAACCCGGAACCGGGTTGTACAAACATCTGCAATGTAGAAGTTCGATTTCTTACTTCTACGCTACAGACGCCTGAGTACTGTACTTCATCGTATGGTACTGTAGATGTCACATAAAGTACTGTAGAGGACTAGGAGAGACTTGTGAGCAAGGGGTTAGGTGATCTGTCTTGCTTACACTTCTCTCCTTATGTTCGAGACCTTTATAATTTAATTAATTTTTTTAATGTTCTCTATAGTACTGTAGTTCAGTCTTGTTATCCAACCCTTACAAAAATCAATCTATTGTACTGTAGATGTGCCCAGCTACAGTACTGTAGTTTGTTGCTCCATATGGTATGCCATACAGTATACCACATTGCTAGTTGCGCGCTACACTGTGGCGTATTGAGTCTCATAGCACTGCGCATGCCCAGTTGTCTGTATTATAGTAAGTACAATACGGTAGACATTGTAGTGATTCCCTGACTCTAGGAACTACAGTACAGTAGATGCAGTAGTCTAGGGGGCTAATGCCTAGCCCTACTGCATCTACCATTTTCTTGTCCCGCTGGTTCGAGACCTTTAAAGTACATACTGTATACAGTAATTTTATTTTGATTTAAATCTTCACTAATACATTATCCAGAAATTCTGGTATTTCTATGCCACAGTACTTTATGACAAAAAAGTCTAATCTTGACTGTGTAATAATAAAAAATAAAAAGTGTAACCTTTCAAGCTTCGAACCCGCAAAAGGGTTGTACAGGCAGCGTAATGTATTGGTTTGATTATTTACCATTACACTACAGCCGCCTGCAATACCAAGGTTGCACCTGGCTTGAGTGTTTCCTACAATACTGTACATCATCGTATCTCAGGCGCATGCCCAGATCTACTGTATACCCATGTAGCGCTTTTTTTTTTTTTTTTAAAGTCTTCGCTGCTTTTGTTCAGTATTGTTATCCAACCCTTACTAAACTCAGTACATTTTATATATTAGGGGGTAAATGTACTAAGATGGGAGTGCTATTAAGAAGTGATGTTGCCCATAGCAACCAATCTGATTCCAGGTATTACTGTACAGTATCTTCTAGAAGGTGCTACTGTAGATAAATGCTAAGTACAGTAGAATCTGATAGGATGCTATGGGCAACATACAGTACAGTAACTTCTTAATTAGAACTCCCATCTTAGTAAATTTACCCCTACAAGTTTCACTTTTTCCCCCCAATTTTTTTTCTTCCGCCCCCAAAATGAAAGTGAATTTTTAGTGTGTTCTGACTTTTTTTTTTTAAAAAGTTACGCAGTTTACAGTACCTTTAGGGGACGTTGAAGGCTTCCCGCAACATTGCACCCCAATTCACCAAATTTTTCTGCCTGCTATTCATACAGTAGGCGAAACTTTTTCACATACTGTCTTACTGTACATTGCATTGACTTCCCACCTACGGTAGGCAGAAAAGCTTTCAAATTGAATACAGCGATAATTTTACGCCTGGCGAAATGACGTAATCTCCGAAACTTTTTTTAGCCAATCACGTGTTTTTGCTCCAATGGGTGAAAAAGTGCCAACCAATGTGCTCCCAACTGTCATCTCACAGGCGGTGTACGAAAAATGACAGTTGGGAGCTGATTGGCTGGTACCTTATCACTTTTTTATCACTTCTCACTGTCTCCTAACACTGCTTAGTACAGTAAATACACCCCTTGGTGTGAAAAGACGAGAGCGGCTAAAAAAGTAAATAGACCACCCCAAAATTGAAAACGGCCCTCAGTGTATACAGTACTGTATGTCTACTGTACTGTATTCTACTGTAAGTGCCGGGCAGCTGTGAAATCACTGTGATGGGCAACAGGGATACTGTACAGTATACAGTATATGACTGTGGGCGTCAACCCCCATCGGCCGGCGCGCCCCTGGTGAGTGAAATCCTGGCCAATAGGACGATACACCCCTGCATCTGTGTGTTATTGAGTTTTTGTACCTTTTTAATGACAGATGCACGTGTTGGGTCTCAGGCGCACTTAAAGACAGAATTACATACAGTACAAACACCAATTGTATAAATTAATGACAATTTTTATTTAACCTACAGTAACATGCTTTACAGAGGGGGGGGGAACTTCTTTAGCTTTCCACTCCTGTAGTCCTCTACTGTCCCATGCTTCTTTCTTCTGGCACTGGCATGTCCTGGAGTTCCAAGCTGGACACGGACATGACTACTGTACAGTACCTAGGAGGAAAGAGATGACGTGAGAACAGTCCTTCCTCAATGCCGACCGATACGCCCTACTGGACCGAGGACTACACAAAAAGATTAGGCTTTTAAGTTAAAATCATCACTGGCACTTTTGGCCTCAGATGCAGAGTTTCACCTATACCAGGTGCAGACTCTACCATGCATCAGAGTGCAAGGTCCACTGTACGCCCTGAAGAAAGGAGGATAGGCAGAGACAAACAGACAGTAAAAGACAGACACACAGGTTCTCACCGGAGATGCTCTTGTTCTTCATCCTGCTTGATCCCACACACCCTGTACTGTAGGAGAGAGAATCCACTGTGCAGGGCCCTTCCCTGCTCTAACAGTGTCACACTAATCCACTTCTCAACATTAATATACTGTATATGCCCTAACTAACCAGACTAACAATTTTATTAATAACTAATTTGTATTATAATTAAGCCTAGTGGTGAAATACTGTAAGCAGTGCCCCTAGGCCCACAGCCCATAATATAACGATAAAAAAAAAATACATGAAACAAGACAGTATTTGGGTGCCCCAGATGGAGGTGAACACCAGCTGTCTGAATACGATAACAGAGCACTAACATTATCAAAAATGCTTTTCTCACCTTATCCAGAGAGCTCTCTCTCATACAGATCCCACTACTACCGTACTTAGTGTGCAAGGTTGGAGCAGCATCACCAATGTCATAAGTTTGCGATGCAACACTATTTTGTGCTTCAAACGCACAGTCAGCTTTGAACACAGAGCGCTCTCTCACAGACGGAAACCACTCTCAGACACAGTCCAAGGGACATAGCCATAGTGCACAAGGCTGAGACCGTATATGCGTTGTCGCATGTTTGCGTTTTGCGTTTTGGGCGCACAGTTTGTGATGCAGAGCCCTGTCTCACATTCTAGACAGTAGATTCACTAGCAGTTTCTGCAGTTATGAAATCACTATTCTGTGGTGCTAAATTGTACGGCACCGTCAGTTTTGAATAATCAGTATAGGCACAATTATAGCAGCACACTAGTTGTCCTAGCAGACAGGGGATGATGTCCTTGGCAATGGTGACAATTCGTAGCATTTTTCAGGACACTAGGGCAGAGCTGACTGCTTACAGTAAATGGATTAACAAAGCTTCCTTTATTATGGTAATGTGAGGCTCTTGGCTTGCTTTGGGGGAAGGGACCTGATGTACTGTGTATGACTCTCGGCCCACTGGGCATGCGCCAGAAATCCCATCGCAATCCTCCTACTGGGCATGTGCCCGCCAGAGATGGAAATGCAACAGCATACAATACTGTACCGACTGCAGTAATACAGCCAACTGCGCATGCTCAGTGATAGCATAGCGCTACATGGCGTATGGCTTGGCGCCACAGATCCCATTGTACCCCCCTCCATTTCTAATCCATCGCAGATGGCTGACAGCCACCATAGCCACAGTATGAAATCACTATTCATTGAAATACAGAGCCCTCTCTGGGCACTACAGATCCCATTGTAAACCCTCCACTGGGCATGCGCATGAAATCCCATTGCAACCCCTCGAAGCAAACAGACACCACAGCGCAGACATTGACGAAAGTTTTGCACTATTGAAACACACAATCTGTTTGTAATGTCTTACTTTTAAGCAGCCTTTTAAATAACAACACTACAGTATTACAGTACAGTACAACACTACTAAAGTAGTTTCACTATAGTGTCCAGAACAGACAGTGACATAAAAAAAATATACAGTACGGTATATTCTTTTCCAGGGATCGAACCCGGGACCATAATTCTACCAAAGTGATCACCTAACCACTAGCCCACACGACAGCTACAGTGAACCACAGAGAGTGGCCTCATCCTTGTGCACTCCTCCCGCTGCTGTTTTTTAATTAAAAAAAAAAAAATTGTCATACTGTAATGCATCCCATATCAGTGAAAGCTGTGCGTGCATCTAATTATTCTACAGTATCGGTTATACCGTGACAACAACTCCGGCAACTTCTCTACTATTCAGTTACTGCACCGTACCGTATGTACAATACAGTATGTGCAGTGATTTGCATCCTGTTATAAGATGTTACGTATGGTACAGTACTATATACTGTATATGTATATTATGCGACATTAAAAATACAGTATGGGTTGTGCGTACATGAAAATGCTGTGAATGTGATATCCACCCAATTTACTGTAAGTTTAACAGTATGGCATTCTGTACAAGGCATTCAGTACAGTGGAGCACTTGCCACCCAGTGGTTAAGCACTATATTACATGCAATTACAAAAGTGGAGCACTCGCCACCCAGCGGTTAAGCACTGTATTACATGCCGTATCATATCCTTTGTTAAAGAATACCACGGTATTCCACAAGTCCATGGCGCGACTCAGAGGCCTGCACGCCATGCCACAAGTCCATGGCGCGACTCAGGCCATGCCATGAGCAACAAAATAGCTGGGCAGATCTGTACATTCATGTGAACTGCTACTACCCCAGCATACTGTCTGTGGGGCCTTAGAATTCTATCCTTCATCCACTGAAAGGTGGCTGGTAACCCATGTAACCCAAATGGCAACATCTTGTATTGGAACAACCCTTCTGGTGCAGTAAGCTGTCTTTGCTTTGGAATGATCTGTGAATGGCACTTGCCAATACCCTTTGGTTATGTCTAGAGTGGATAAGTACTTTGCTGCTCCCAGTCTTCCAATATGTTCATCCACCCGACGCATTTAGACACATTCATTCAACTTACTGAAATCATTGCAGAAGCGCAAACTCCCATCAGGTTTCTGGATGAGCACAATGGGACTTAACCAATCACTATGTGACTCTTCAATCACACCGTAAGGTGCATACACACGTAACGATTTTGTAACCAACAATTTTCTGTCAGATTTTCCCTTGAAAAAGTGAACGATTTCTGAAGTGTAATGAACGAAAAATGTTCCTTCCGTTAATGAAAATCGTTCTGTTGGACAGTCTGAAATGAACTACAAACTGCATTCTTATAACTGAACAATTTTTTGAACGATAACGACATCATTATAGTTGAAGCGTCAAAAAAATCGTTACGTGTGTACGCACCTTAACTCCAACATTTTTTTAATTCTTTAGACACAGATTCCCCTTGAACTTTTTCGTTTCTATAGAGCTTTAGGTTAACCTTAACGCCTGGGTCAGTGATTATATCATGTTAAATGACTTGTTTTACCCAGTATGTCAGAAAACAAAACTCTATTTCTTACAAGAAATTCTTTAGCCTCCTGCTATTGAATAGTGGAAAGGGTTTTAGCTATTGTTACTTGGGTATTGAACAATTTTATGCAGACCTTCAACAAGCAGTCGACCAAATTCTTGCTAAAGACATCATCTTTATTGCTGGAGATTTCAATGGAAAAGTAAGCGAAGAAGCGAAAAGTGAGCCACTGGTCACTGGAAAATTCGGATTAGGAGAACGGAATGAGGCCGGGGACCGACTGGTCCAGTTCTGTCAAGAAAATCGGCTACTGATCATGAACACGTGGTTTTAACAGCCTATATGCCGCTTAAACACATGGACATCTCCTAACAGTCAACATCGCAATCAGATTTGACTACTTTCTCTGCCAACAACAATGGAAGAGCTCAATACAAGCAGTTAAAGCACTCCCAGGTGTGGATTGAGGCTCTGACTATCAGATACTCATCGCTAAAGTGAAACTCCGGTTCAACACCATCAAAAGGATGCCTACAATGCGATGTTTTGATACCAACAATATTCCAGCACAATATGGAATAGAGGTAAAAAAAGGATTCGAACTGCTGAGTACAACTGGAAAAGACGCAGACAATCTGTGGGAAGAAATGAAAGCAATCATAATGGATGAATCGAAAAAATTTGTTCCGTACAAAGAACCAGCAAAGAAATGGCAATGGTTATCAGATGCGTCAATTGAAATTTCAAGAAAGAGACGAACAGTCAATGGCAATAGTATCGAATTCAAATTGCTAAATGCGGAATTTCAGAGAAAAGCGAGACGAGATAAGGAACGTTACTGGAATGAACAGTGCACAAAATTGGAAGAGTCAAATCAGCAAGGCCACATTCGTGAACTGTTCGCCTTTGTGAAGCAGGCACGTGCACCATTTACGTCATGCAAAGCAGCGACCATCAAAGACCGGAATGGTAAAATCCTACTGAATGAAGACCAAATCAAGCACAGGTGGAAGGAATACACAATGGAATTATATGCAGGCAATCGACCAAATCAGCCCATCGGCCAGGAAAGCCCAAGCGAGTATGAACCAGATGTTCAAGGGGAGGAGGTTTCCTGGGCTTTAAAACAACTACCAAACAGGAAAGCCCCAGGCGTCGATGGTTTACAAGCCAAATTACTCAAGCTGGTACCTGTCTCAACACTAACAGCACTTTGCCAGCAGATATGGAGAATGAACTCATGGCCCAAAGATTGGACTAGATCAGTCTTTGTCCTGGTTCCAAAAAAGGGCGATGCACAGGGATGTGGCAACTATCGGACTATTGCACTCATATCACATGCAAGCAAAATATTGCTGAAGATTATTCAAAGACGCATGGCCTACTTTGTAGAGAAGGAGGTCCCAGACATGCAGGCTGGATTTCGCAGGGGTCGGGGACCAGAGATCAAATTGCAAACCTGCGATGGATTATGGAAAAGACACGAGAGTATCAAAAGGATTTGTACATTTGCTTCATTGACTACAGCAAAGCATTCAATTGCGTTGATCATGACAAGCTATGGAAATATTTACGGCAGATGGGCATTCCGGAGCACCTGGAGAATCTGGTGCGATCACTCTACATGAGTCAAGAAGTCACAGTCAGGACAGCTTTTGGCAAAACGGATTGGTTCAAGATCGGAAAAGGCGTTCGACAAGGCTGTATTCTCTCACCAGCTTTATTCAATCTTTACGCCAAAATGATCATAAGACTATGCAGTTTGGACGAGTCTACAATTGGAGTAAAAATCGGAGGGAGGAACATAAACAATCTACGATATGCCAATGACACGACTCTGCTTGCTGAAAGTAGAAAAGACCTAGAATATCTAGTCAGAAGAGTCAAAGAAGAAAGCGAGAGCATGGGACTGTTCCGCAACATCAAGAAAACAAAGATAATGATTACAGCAAGTGATGATGCAGTCCATATTGCAATCGATAATGAGGAAGTCGAATTGGTACGAGACTTCCTGTTTCTGAGTTCTAAGATTGATCGCAGTGGAGAATCATCTACTGAAATAAAGCGATGAATTGCACTTGGCCGCAATGCTATGCTAGGAATGACGAAGATATGGAAGAGCAACGATATCAGCAGCGCAACAAAAGCACGGTTGGTTAATGCAATTGTTTTTCCAATCTTTATGTATGCATACGAAACCTGGACACTCAAGAAGGCAGATCGCAAGAGAATCAACGCTTTTGAATTGTGGTGCTGGAGGCGAATGCTGCGCATACCATGGACAGCAATGAATATGAACAAGGCAGTCCTAGAGCGGATCAAACCAAAAATCTAATTAGAAGGCAAGATCACCAAACAACGACTCTCGTATTGTGGACATGTCATGCGGGCTAATTCCCTAAAAACAGCGCTAATGCTTGTATTCGTCAGCAGGTCCAGAAGAAGAGGACGCCAAAGAACTTGTTGGCTGGACACAATAAAGGCTGACACGAACATGCCCATAAATGACCTGAAGGAAGCGGTCAGAGAAAGAGAAGTGCGGCGTGTCCGAAATGTCCGAAAGTCGATGTCGACTAAACGGATAATCGTCATCATCACTTGGGTAACAACAGATAGTGAGGGTACTGGAGAGACCTGGGTGGCTGACAGTGCTGCTCTATCCTTCCAAGGTTTTATAGGATTTACAGGGTAGATCTGTTCTAGCTTTCTCTTCCCGGGCTGGTACACTTAATAATTAACCTCCCCCACTTTTTCTAGGATTTCAAAGAGTCCACTTAGCCAAAAATGTGCTTTCTACTATGGTAACCAAAAAAGCACTCTGTCCCCAGGAGCAGAGATGCACAACTGGGCATTGTGATTGTATACCCGCTGCTGTGCCTGTTGGGCCTGTTCCAAGTGATCTCTTACTATCGGCACCACTGCAGCAATTCTTTCCTGCATTTGGGAAACATGCTCAATAACACTTCCATAAGGACTGGACTGCCCCTCCCATGTCTCTTTGGCAATGTGCAGTAATCCCCTTGGGTGTCTCCTGCACAACAAATCAAAAGGTGAAAACCCCATGGAGGATTAGGGAACTTTTCTAATGGGCAGTAATAAATTAGGTAATAAATAATCCCAATATCTTCCATCTTTATCCACCACTTTCTATAACATGTGTTTTAAAGTTTTATTGTACCTCTCCACTAACCCATCGGTCTGGGGGTGATACACATCGGTTCTTAGCTGAGTAATTTTAAACAGGCAGCACAACTCTCATTATTTTGGGGTACCCTGATCAGTCAGTAATTCCCCAGTCTTCTAAAGACATGTACTAGTGCTCTGGCAATGGTCTTTGTTGACATATTGCGCAATGGTATCGCTAACTGGTATCCATTATCATCAAAATATATTAATGGCCCCGGGCAGATTTTATTAGAGGTCCGACCAAATCCATAGCTATTCTCTCAAATTGAACCTCAATAATGGGTAACAGGAGAAGTGGACTCCAATAATGTGGCCTTAGAGCATAATACTGACATTCAGGGCAGGATGCACAATATTCAGATACCCCTATATGGACCCCGGACCAGAAAAATCTCTAAAATTCTCTCAGTGGTTTTATTTACACCTAGGTGACCTGCAGTTATGTGACCATGAGCCAGGTCTAACATCGTTCTTCTACATGCCTTGGGGGCTACCTATTGTTCCACAATATCTTCCTCTTTCTTGGTCACCTGACACAAAAAATCCTGACATACTGCCATGATAACCTATAGTCTGGATCTATGGGGTTTCAATCAATCAATTTTACATCTTCTCTAGCTTTTGGGTCATTTAACTGCTCTTAGGCAAAGATCTCTTTTCTGACCTCCAGATCAGGCAGATTATCAACTGGTTCAACAACATGTTCTATTTGGATATGAGGTACATCATCCGGAGCCCCACAACTGCTCTCATCATTCTCTAGCTCCCCAATTATGCTTGAAAAAGGTAAAAAAAAATTGAGTCGGAAGACACTCGCACTGAATCAGTACTATTTTCAAATGGATCTGGGTTATTTTCCTCTGTAACAAATCGGCTTTCCAGGAAGAAGAGGTTTTGGGATGTGCAGAGCAACCAGTGAGTCCAGGAAAAAGAAACTCAGGCATGTGCAGAGCAACCAGTGGGTCCCAGAAGAAGAGACTTGGGGATGTGCAGTGCAACCAGTGGGTCCAGGAAGAAAAGACTTGGGGATGTACAGAGCAACCAGTGAGTCCAGGAAGAAGAGGCTCATGGATGTGCAGAGCTACCAGTGGGTTCAGGAAGAAGAGGCTCAAGGATAAGCAGAGCGACCAGTGGGTCCAGGAAGAAGAGGCTTGGGTATGTGCGAGTGGCTAGTGGGTCCAGGAAGTAAGAGGCTCAGGGATGTGCAGAGCAACCAGTGGTCCAGGTGGAAGAGGATCAGGGATGTGCAGAGCCAACAGTAAGTCCTGGAAGAAGAGGCTCTGGGATGTGCAGAGTTACCAGTGGGTCCCAGAAGAAGAGGCTCAGGGATGTGCAGAGTGACCAGTGGTTCAGGAACAAGAGGCTCGGGGTTGTGCAGAGTCACCAGTGGTCCAGGAAGAAGAGGCTCAAGGATGTGCAGAGCAACCAGTGGTTCAGGAAGAAGAGGCTCGGGGATGTGCAGAGCGACCACTGGTCCAGGAAGAAGAGACTCAGGGTGTGCAAAGCTACCAGTTGGTCCAGGAAGAAGAGGCTCTGGGATGTGCAGCATTGCCAGTGGGTCCAGGAAGAAGAGGCTTAGGGATGTGCAGAGCAACCAGTGGTCCAGGAAGAAGAGGCTCGGGGATGTGCAGAGCCACCAGTGGGTCCCAGAAGAAGAGGCTCAGGGATGTGCAGAGCAAACAGTGGTTCAGGAAGAAGAGGCTTGGGGATGTGCAAAGTCACCAGTGGTCCAGGAAGAAGAGGCTCAAGGATGTGCAGAGCCACCAGTAGTTTCAGGAAGAAGAGGCTCTGAGATGTGCAGAGCGACCAGTGGTCCAGGAAGAAGAGGCTTAGGGATGTGCAGAGCAACCAGTGGTCCAGGAAGAAGAGGCTCGGGGATGTGCAGAGCCACCAGTGGGTCCCAGAAGAAGAGGCTCAGGGATGTGCAGAGCAAACAGTGGTTCAGGAAGAAGAGGCTCGGGGATGTGCAGAGTCACCAGTGGTCCAGGAAGAAGAGGCTCAAGGATGTGCAGAGCCACCAGTAGTTTCAGGAAGAAAAGGCTCTGGGATGTGCAGAGTGACCAGTGGTCCAGGAAGAAGAGGCTCAGGGATGTGCAGAGCAACCAGTGGTCCAGGAAGAAGAGGCTCAGGGATGTGCACAGCGACTAGTGGGTCCAGGAAGAGGAGGCTTGGGTTTGTGCGAGTGGCCAGTGGGTTCCAAGTAGAAGAGGCTTAAGGATGTGCAGAGCAACCAGTGGTCCAGGAAGAAGAGGCTCAGGGATGTTCAGAGCAACTAGTGGGTCCAGAAAGAAGAGGCTCAGGGATGTGCAAGTGAACAGTGGCTCCAGGAAGAAAAGGCTCGGGGATGTGCAGAGTGACCAGTGGGCCCCAGAAAAAGAGACTCAGGGATGTGCAGAGTTACCAGTGGGTCCTGGAAGAAGAGGCTCGAGGATGTGCAGAGCCACCAGTGGGTTCAGAAAAAAGAGGCTCAGGGATGTGCAGAGTTACCAGTGGTCCAGAAAAAAGAGGCTCAGGGATGTGCAGATCTACCAATATGTTCAGGAAGAAGAGGCTCAGGGATGAGCAGAGCCACCAGTGTGTTCAGGAAGAAGAGGCTCAGGGATGAGCAGAGCCACCAGTGGGTTCAGGAAGAAGAGGTTCAAGGATGAGCAGAGCCACCAGTGGGTTCAGGAAGAAGAGACTCAGGGATGTGCAGATCTACCAGTGGGTTCAGGAAGAAGAGGATCAGAGATGAGCGGAGTCACTGGTAGGTCCCAGAAGAAGAGGCTCAGGGATGTGCAGAGTGACCAGTGGGTCCCAGAGGAGAGGCTCGGGGATGACCAGAAACACCAGTGCATTCAGGAAGAAGAGGCTCAGGGATGTGCAGAGTCACCAGTGGCCCAAGAAGAAGAGACTCAGGGATGTGCAGAGTCACCAGTGGTCCAAGAAGAAGAGGCTCAGGGATGTGCAGAGCTACCAGTGGTTTCAGGAATAAGAGGCTCAGGGAAGTGCAGAGCTACCAGTGGGTTCTGGAAGAAGAGGCTCAGGGATGTGAAAAGCCACCAGTGGGTTCTGCAAGAAGAGGCTCAGGGATGTGAAAAGACACCAGTGGGTCCCAGAAGAAGAGGCTCAGGGATGAACAGAGCCACCGGTGGGTTCAGAAGAAAAGGCTAAGGGATGAGCAGAGCCACCAGTGTGTCCTGGAAGAAGAGGCTCAGAGATGTGCAGAGCTACCAGTGTGTCCTGGAAGAAAAGTCTCAGGGATGTGCAGAGCCACCAATATGTTCAGGAAGAAGAGGCTCGGTGATGAGCAGAGCCACCAGTTTGTTCAGCAGGAAGAGGCTCGGGGATGAGCATAGCCACCAGTGGGTTCAGGAAGAAGAGGCTCAGGGATGTGCAGAGCCACAAGTGGGTTTCATTAAGAAGAGGCTCAGGGATGTGAAAAGCCACCAGTGGGTCCCAGAAGAAGAGGCTCAGGGATGAACAGAGCCACCAGTGGGTTAAGAAGAAGAGGCTCAGGGATGAGCAGAGCCACCAGTGTGTCCTGGAAGAAGAGGCTCAGAGATGTGCAGCGCTACCAGTGGTCCAAGAAGAAGAGGCTCAGGGAAGTGCAGAGCTACCAGTGGGTTCAGGAAGAAGAGGCTCAATGATGTGAAGAGCCACCAGTGGGTCCCAGAAGAAGAGGCTCAGGGATGTGCAGAGTCACCAGTGGTCCAAGAAGAAGAGACTCAGGGATGTGCAGAGTCACCAGTTGTCCAAGAAGAAGAGGCTCAGGGATGTGCAGAGCTACCAGTGGGTTCAGGAAGAAGAGGTTCAAGGATGAGCAGAGCCACCAGTGGGTTCAGGAAGAAGAGACTCAGGGATGTGCAGATCTAACAGTGGGTTCAGGAAGAAGAGGATCAGGGATGAGCGGAGTCACTGGTAGGTCCCAGAAGAAGAGGCTCAGGGATGTGCAGAGTGACCAGTGGGTCCCAGAGGAGAGGCTCGGGGATGACCAGAAACACCAGTGCATTCAGGAAGAAGAGGCTCAGGGATGTGCAGAGTCACCAGTGGCCCAAGAAGAAGAGACTCAGGGATGTGCAGAGTCACCAGTGGTCCAAGAAGAAGAGGCTCAGGGATGTGCAGAGCTATCAGTGGTTTCAGGAATAAGAGGCTCAGAGAAGTGCAGAGCTACCAGTGGGTTCTGGAAGAAGAGGCTCAGGGATGTGAAAAGCCACCAGTGGGTTCTGCATGAAGAGGCTCAGGGATGTGAAAAGCCACCAGTGGGTCCCAGAAGAAGAGGCTCAGGGATGAACAGAGCCACCAGTGGGTTCAGAAGAAGAGGCTAAGGGATGAGCAGAGCCACCAGTGTGTCCTGGAAGAAGAGGCTCAGAGATGTGCAGAGCTACCAGTGTGTCCTGGAAGAAAAGGCTCAGGGATGTGCAGAGCCACCAATATGTTCAGGAAGAAGAGGCTCGGTGATGAGCAGAGCCACCAGTTTGTTCTGCAGGAAGAGGCTCGGGGATGAGCAGAGCCACCAGTGGGTTCAGGAAGAAGAGGCTCAGGGATGTGCAGAGCTACCAGTGGGTTCATGAAGAAGAGGCTCAGGGATGTGAAAAGCCACCAGTGGGTCCCAGAAGAAGAGGCTCAGGGATGAACAGAGCCACCAGTGGGTTAAGAAGAAGAGGCTCAGGGATGAGCAGAGCCACCAGTGTGTCCTGGAAGAAGAGGCTCAGAGATGTGCAGCGCTACCAGTGGTCCAAGAAGAAGAGGCTCAGGGAAGTGCAGAGCTACCAGTGGGTTCAGGAAGAAGAGGCTCAATGATGTGAAGAGCCACCAGTGGGTCCCAGAAGAAGAGGCTCAGGGATGTGCAGAGTCACCAGTGGTCCAAGAAGAAGAGACTCAGGTATGTGCAGAGCTACCAGTGGGTTCAGGAAGAAGAGGCTCAGGGAAGTGCAGAGCTACCAGTGGGTTCAGGAAGAAGACGTTCAAGGATGAGCAGAGCCACCAGTGGGTTCAGAAAGAAGAGTCTCAGGGATGTGCAGATCTACCAGTGGGTTCAGGAAAAAGAGGCTCAGGGATGAGCAGAGTCACTGGTAGGTACCAGAAGAAGAGGCTCAGGGATGTGCAGAGTGACCAGTGGGTCCCAGAAGAGAGGCTCAGGGATGAGCAGAAACACCAGTGCATTCAGGAAGAAGAGGCTCAGGGATGTGCAGAGTCACCAGTGGTCCAAGTAGAAGAGACTCAGGGATGTGCAGAGTCACCAGTGGTCCAAGAAGAAGAGACTCAGAGATGTGCAGAGCTACCAGTGGGTTCAGGAATAAGAGGTTCAGGGAAGTGCAGAGCTACTAGTGGGTTCAGGAAGAAGAGGCTCAGGGATGTGAAAAGCCACCAGTAGGTCCCAGAAGAAGAGGCTCAGGGATGTGCAGAGTCACCAGTGGTCCAAGAAGAAGAGACTCAGGGATGTGCAGGGTCACCAGTTGTCCAAGAAGAAGAGGCTCAGGGATGTGCAGAGCTACCAATGGGTTCAAGAAGAAGGGGCTCAGGGAAGTGCAGAGCTACCAGTGGGTTCAGGAAGAAGTGGTTCTAGGATGAGCAGAGCCACCAGTGGGTTCAGAAAGGAGAGTCTCAGGGATGTGCAGATCTACCAGTGGGTTCAGGAAAAAGAGGCTCAGCGATGACCAGAGTCACTGGTAGGTACCAGAAGAAGAGGCTCAGGGATGTGCAGAGTGACCAGTGGGTCCCAGAAGAGAGGCTCAGGGATGAGCAGAAACACCAGTGCATTCAGGAAGAAGAGGCTCAGGGATGTGCAGAGTCACCAGTGGTCCAAGTAGAAGAGACTCAGGGATGTGCAGAGTCACCAGTGGTCCAAGAAGAAGAGGCTCAGGGATGTGCAGAGCTACCAGTGGGTTCAGGAATAAGAGGTTCAGGGAAGTGCAGAGCTACTAGTGGGTTCAGGAAGAAGAGGCTCAGGGATGTGAAAAGCCACCAGTAGGTCCCAGAAGAAGAGGCTCAGGGATGAACAGAGCCACCAGTGGGTTCAGAAGAAGAGGCTCATGGAGGAGCAGAGCCACCAGTGTGTCCTGGAAGAAGAGGCTCAGAGATGTGCAGAGCTACCAGTGTGTCCTGGAAGAAGAGGCTCAGGGAGGAGCAGAGCCACCAGTGTGTCCTGGAAGAAGAGGCTCAGAGATGTGCAGAGCTACCAGTGTGTCCTGGAAGAAGAGGCTCAGGGATGTGCAGAGCCACCAATATGTTCAGGAAGAAGAGGCTCGGGGATGAGCAGAGCCACCAGTGTGTTCAGGAAGAAGAGGCTCGGGGATGAGCAGAGACACAAGTGGGTTCAGGAAGAAGAGGCTCAGGGATGAACAGAGCCATGAGTGGGTTCAGAAGAAGAGGCTCAGGGATGAGCAGAGCCACCAGTGTGTCCTGGAAGAAGAGGCTCAGAGATGTGCAGAGCTACCAGTGGTCCAAGAAGAAGAGGCTCAGGGATGTACAGACCTACCAGTGGGTTCAGGAAGAAGAGGCTCAGGGAAGTGCAGAGCTACCAGTGGCTTCAGGAAGAAGAGGCTCAGGGATGTGCAGACCTACCAGTGGGTTCAGGAAGAAGAGGCTCAGGGAAGTGCAGAGCTACCAGTGTGTCCTGGAAGAAGAGGCTCAGAGATGTGCAGAGCTACCAGTGTGTCCTGGAAGAAGATGCTCAGGGATGTGTAGAGCCACCAATATGTTCAGGAAGAAGAGGCTCGGGGATGAGCAGAGCCACCAGTGTGTTCAGGAAGAAGAGGCTCGGGGATGAGCAGAGCCACCAGTGGGTTCAGGAAGAAGAGGCTCAGGGATGTGCAGAGCTACCAGTGGGTTCAGGAAGAAGAGGCTCAGGGATGTGAAAAGCCACCAGTGGGTCCCAGAAGAAGAGGCTCAGGGATGAACAGAGCCACCAGTGGGTTCAGGAAGAAGAGGCTCAGGGAAGTGCAGAGCTGCCAGTGGGTTCAGGAAGAAGAGGCTCAATGATGTGAAGAGCCACCAGTGGGTCCCAGAAGAAGAGGCTCAGGGATGAACAGGGCCACCAGTGGGTTCAGGAAGAAGAGGCTCAGTTATGAGCAGAGCCACCAGTGTGTTCTGGAAGACGAGGCTCAGAGATGTGCAGAGCTTCCAGTGGGTCCCAGAAGAAGAGGCTCAGAGATTTGCAGAGCGACCAGTGCGTTCAGGAAAAAGAGGCTCGGGGATGTGCAGAGTCACCAGTGGGTTCAGGAAGAAGAGGCTCAGGGATGTGCAGAGCCACCAGTGGGTCCCAGAAGAAGAGGCTCAGGAATGTGCAGAGTCACCAGTGGTCCAGTAAGAAGAGGCTCAGGGATGTGCAGAGTCACCAGTGGTCCAGGAAGAAGAGGCTCAGGTAAGTGCAGAATCACCAGTGGTCCAGGAAGAAGAGGCTTAGGGATGTGCAGAGTCACCAATGGTCCAGGAAGAAGAGGCTCCGGGATGTGTATAGTCACCAGTGGTCCAGGAAGAAGAGGCTCAGGGATGTGCAGAGCTACCAGTGGGTTCAGGAAGAAGAGGCTCTGGGATGTGCAGAGCAACCATTGGGTGCTTATAGCTACAGGTACTACTCCTGGGATGTTACCATTACCTGTCCCTCTTTCCTACTGTCATGTAATGCCCACATCTCCGGATAGAGGGCCAGCTTGGATCGCAACTGCTAATATGCACACAGTCAGCCGGTTGTTGTGTTCTGAGCATGCGAATGTGCATCACAGTGCGCATGCACAAACCCGCCACTGCGATCAGGACTGTGATCACAGAGACTATACAGACCCATTGCAGAATGATCGACAGGAAGTACAATTTGTGGGCGATGACGGGGGGGTCGGCGTAATGCAGGCATTCAGATTTCATCAGTGAAACAAGCCAAACACACTATGCAGCGCCCCCACTAGTCAACAGGGAACTGCAAACTTGCAAACAAGAAAATTCTAGACACAGGGAACCCATGAGGGACAACTCTCCCCCACACCAGGTGTCTGAATCTGCAAACTACTACAATGAGGGCTACGGCTCACCAGAGATAATAGAGAGTGCACTATTCAAAAGAATTGATTATTTCCCTAGGTTACCTAACAAAGGCTAACAGAGACTGAGAGAATTAAGTGACCTACTAATGGAGCTTCAAGTAGCTAAGTGTGAGGGAGACTTACCAGGACTTGCCTTTCTCAACACAGCCAGAGGCATTAACCCTATAGTGCAAAAGCTACCTTACAATCTGCAGGAGCAACGGGTCATCCTTGGTTCCAAATATAAGCAGCGGCACAATGTGCCATTTCCACCATTCTCTGTGTTTGTGGACTTCGTGCACCAACAAGCTAAGACCAGGAATGATCCTAGTTTTGCCTTTACCCTGATGAGCTCAACCCCTATTCTACCTAACCCCCGCAAAATGTCAGTTGCAGTTCACAAGACTAATGTGCATTATACAGATTCTTCCCACAGGTCTACACATTCTACTCGCTAAGAGAACAGAGATAAAGATCCTGCCAAGCAGTGTCCTCTGCATGTCAAACCGCATCCTCTCCTGAAATGCAGAGCCTTTAGAGAAAAGTCCCTGGAGAACCGCAAATCATTCCTAAGAGAAAATGGCATCTGCTACAAGTGCTGCTCTTCTACAACCCACCTTGCCAAGGATTGTAAGGTTAGTGTTAACTGCATAGAATGTCACAGCACAGAACACAACACAGCTCTACACCCTGGACCTTCCCCATTGACTTTACAACACAGTTATGGTGACACAGAGCATGGCGGGGAGCTCAGTGTGGAGCAAAGAGACACTACTGCAGTCATACCAAAGTGAACTTCACAATGTACTGCAGTCTGCAAATAATCTATTAGTGGCAGATCTTGCTCTAAAATTTGTTTAGTCAGAGTCTACCCCAACGGCCAACCACAGAAGGCTGTCAAACTTTATACAATCCTAGATGACCAAAGCAACAAGTCTGTAGCCAGATCAACCTTCTTTGAGACCTTTAATATCAGAGGACCCAGCACTCTATACTCCTTAAGCACTTGTGCAGGGTGTTTCGAGACAATGGGGAGAAGAACAATCGGCTATCAAGTCGAGTCCATAGACGGAAAGACATGCCTTCCCTTACCCACTATCACTGAATGCAATGAGATCCCTGATAATAGGTCTGAAATCCCTACACCAGATGCAGCTATCCGTCATGCACATTTGAAACATATAGCACATCTGATACCAGAACTGGACCCACTAGCCCAGATAATTCTACTCATTGGGAGAGATATCTTACAAGTCCACAAAGTCAGAAGTCTGATTAATGGTCCACACAATGCTCCTTATGCTCAAAGATTAGACCTAGGATGGGTCATAATAGGAGAAGTATGTTTTGGAAATGTGCATAAACCAGTTACTGTCAACAGCATGCTTACCTGTACTTTAGAAAATGGACATCCTTCTCTATTTCAACCATGTCACAACCACTTCATCATAAAGGAACTACCACACTGCACTGTCATGGACTCTCCTAGTGACAACCACATCTGTGACAGCTACCAACAACATTTGGGGTGCACAGTCTTCCAAAGAACAAAAAGAGATGACCAAGTCGTAATGTCCATAGAGGACAATCTATTCCTGGAAATAATGAAAAAGGGACTAGTCAAAGATAATGCCAACAGTTGGGTTGCACCTCTACCCTTTAAAACACACAGACGGCACCTACCTAACAACACAGAACAAGTACTTAAACGCTTCTCTTCACTAAAACGCAACTTTCACAGGAAACCAGAAATGAAAGATCACTTTTCTTTCATGGACAAAATATTTGAGAATGGTCATGCTGAGATAGCTCCCATTCTTAAAAACACAGACGAATGCTGGTACTTACCAATGTTTGGAGTATGCCACCCAAAGAAACCAGGTCAGATCAGAGTCGTGTTTGATTCCAGTGCCAAGTTCGAAGGCATATCTTTAAATGTTGTTCTCCTGACAGGACCAGACCATAACCATAAACTCCTTGGAGTACTCATACATTTCCGTAAGGAGTCTATTTCCTTCACAGCTGACATTCAACAAATGTTTCATTGCTTCCTCGTGACAGGAAGATTCCTTTGGTTCAGATACAACAACCCCTCTAAAGATATTGCAGAGTACTGCAGGAGGGTACACATCTTTGGTATTAGCCCTTCCCCTGCAGTTGTCATCTATAGACTCAGACGTTCTGCTCAAGAGGGTGAGCTAGAGTATGGTTCTGATGTTAGACATCTTGTGGAAAAAGATTTCTATGTAGATGACTGTTTAAAATCTATGCCAACGGATGAGACAGCAATCAGCCTCCTCAAGAGAGCTCAGGAAATGCTTGCCTGCTCTAATCTCAGGCTTCACAAAATAGCTTCCAACAGCAAAAGAGTCATGGAAGCCTTCCCTTCTCAAGATCATACCAGTGACTTAAGGGATTTAAATTTAGGAACTGATTCTCCACCAGCTCAACGTAGCCTTGGACTCTTATGGGACTTAAAATCTGACTCCATTACCTTCCAAGTGAACAGTGAGGAAAGACCCTACACCCGCAGAGGTGTCTAGTATGTTATAAACAGCTTGTATGACCCCTTAGGATTTGCTGCTCCTGTCACTATCCAAGGTAAAGCCTTGCTCAGAGACCTAACCCACGAGTCATCTGACTGGGACATGCCACTGTCTCCTCAGAAAAGAGATTTGTGGGAGGAGTGGAAAAGTTCTCTGTCCACCTTAACCAACCTTTATATTACACGTTCATATGCTCCTGTGCCTTCTACAGAAGTACAAAACCAGAGACTATATATTTTCTAATCTTCTATCCAAGCAATTGCTGCTGTTGCATATCTTAAAACTGTGGATATTAGAGGACAGTGTCATATTGGGTTTGTCATGGGCAAAGCGAAGTTAGCACCACTTCCAGAGCATACCATACCTAGGCTAGAACTTTGTGCTGCAGTGCTAGCTGTAGAATTAGCTGAGCTCATTTCATCTGAGTTGCCAATTGAACTCTCGGGAACAGAATTCTACACAGACAGTAAAGTAGTGTTAGGATACATCTGCAATGAGACCAGATGATTCCATGTTTATGTCAGCAACTGCGTGCTATGGATCAGGAGGTCCACCAATCCAAAACAGTGGCACTATGTATCTACTGCTCACAATCCTGCAGATCATGCTACAAGAGCCATATCAGCCAGTCTCCTTAAGGACACTTCATGTCTCAGAGGACCCGAGTTCTTGCACAAAACAGATGGGAACAATCCTGTAGGTGACACATTTGAGCTAGTAGACACAGATACAGATGTGGAAATCCGTCCACAAGTGACTACGATCCATACCATGATCTCACATTGTTAACTTGAGCCACACAGATTCCAAAGATTCTCAACTTGGAAATCACTTCTTAGAGCAATTACCTGCCTAAGTCATATAGCCCGTTCATTTAAACGTGCCACATTTCTAAGAGCGACTGAATGTAAAGGTTGGCATCACTTTCAAAATATTTATGCAGCCAAAGAACTACAAATTTGTTCAAACATCAACACTAAAGGTGTGGAGAGATGCCTCAGTGAGCAAAGTTGTACATGGAATTTCAACCTGCCTCATTCATATGGGAGGTACATGGGAAAGGATGATTGGCATCATATGCACAATCCTTGATTCCATATTCCTACAAGTAGGTACTGCAAGACTTACGAGAGTTTAACAACTTTCATGGCTGAAGTCTCAGCTATCGTCAATGCCAGACCTTTGACTTCAATTTCTAATGACCCAGAAGATCCGCTTTTGCTTACTCCTGCTACTCTTCTTACTCAGAAGACCGGGACTATCTATGCTCCTTCCAGAGAGTTCACCAACAAAGACTTATACAAATGACAATGGAGGCAAGTTCAAAGTCTAGCAAACCCCTTTTGGGACAGGTGGAAAAGGCAATATATCTCTACCCTGCAGCCAAGGACCAAGTGGTAAGTTGCCAAACCCAACCTAAAACCTGGTGACATTGTGCTTGTCAGAGATTGCCAGTCACAATGTAATGAGTGGCCTTTAAGTCTCATCACCAAGACGTTCCCAAGCAAGCATGGGAATGTTTGGAGGGTCGAGGTCAAGATCTGTAAGCAAGGAGAGACTAGGGCCCTCATTCAGAGCCGTACGCTCTGAGCAGAGCGCACGCTCTGAATGAGGGCCGCCCTCCATAAAAATGGAGCGTCCTCCTGGATGCTCGTATAGCTGTGGGTCACCACCCACAGCCTATACGAGCATGCAGTTTGATGGCCGCGATGGTCGTGACCATCGCGACCATCGAAACTGCGAGCCGGAGCCTGCGGTTGAGGTTTTCAACCGCAAGCCCCGGAGTGATTTTGGCTCTATCAGAGCCAAAATCACTCCCACTGACATCACTAGTGATGTCAGTGGGCCGGCTTCTGACGGGAGGCGTTCCCGTGGGAACGCCCCCGTCAGGGAGGCACGCCCCCGGCACGCCCACCAAAGGGGGCGTGCTGTCAATCAACATCGACAGCACGCCCCCTTTGATCAGACACAACGAGCGAAGGACTTTCCTTCGCTCGTCGCGTCTGGCGCAGGCGCACGACGGAGCTCCCTCCATCGTGCGCATGCTCAGTGCAGAACATCGACCGCTCGCGAGTGGGTCTGAATCAGGGCCTAAGTTGTTTCTCAGACCAGTGTCTCAACTGTTTTTACTGTTACGTACTTAGAGTTTAAATTTGTGGTATCAGCGATATCAGATGGGGAGTGTCATGCCTTCAGCATAGGGTTTGTTATGTTACATTATTTCATATTAGCAGCCCCACCTAGTGGTCATAACAGTAGCAGTTTAAATCGGACCTATTTTGTCCCTCCTAACATGCCGCAGCAGTCTAGCAATGCATTCTGGGCTAAAGGAGCTGTAAGCAGCCATTTCCTCCACACACATGGTCCCAGTCATCACTTCATATGCTCAACCCGGTATAGCATCCGATGGTGAGTTTCTAAGCTTCAACTGTGCCATCATAGATCTGCTTAGCCAGTTATGTATATTAGCTGTACTATGTCACACTACAGCCTATACTTTGCATACTGTATATTTCATGCTGTTTGCATATTCCCTGTTATGTATATGTTTGCCTTGCATTTCCATGTACATATTGTAATTGCCTTTTTTTGTTTACATTTACAGTTTTACTGTGCACACTCGCTTATACGCACATATCTGTGTACATTCATACAAGTTCCTCTATTGAATAATAAATTCCGTTCTTCAGACCACATCTGACTGGATTATTGGAAGATAGAGTATTGGTTATGCATCTGCTCCAAATTTGTCAGGCACATAGTGAGGGGCAGAACACAGGGAGTATTATAGGGGAGAGATTATGACAGGGGAGTGTCACAGTGCGTCGGACCCCGGCTTCCACTTACCGGATCCGGCAGCACTGGAGTCTGTGGAAGGGCAGCGGGCGGGAAGTCCCCGGCGCCCGCTGCCATGATGTTTCCCCCGGGTCCCCCGCATGCCAGCTTGGATTGCAGGCGGCCATGGCTCTCCTATGAGCGTGCGTGCCACCCTGCAAAAAATATTTAAAGGCACAGGCGTGCCAAAAGTGGAGTGAGATTTGAACTTCCTCAATAGGAGGAAGCCTCTGGCACCAGACAGATGCCAGAGTATAGGCTCCATTCCATACTCCAGCATTCATTGTACTTACCTGTTATCCTGATCCTGACCTTGGCTTGTTGTGACTCCAATTTTGTCTGGCCCCTTGTACTGCTTCTGATATCTGGTTCTGACCTCGGCTGATTCCTGTGACCCATTTACGTCTGCTCCCTGTTACGTCTCATTCGTTTGGTTCTGACCCGGCCTGTCGACTACTTTTATTCTTCTGCACCTGATCTTGTGTCCACCAGTACCTGTATAGGGGAACCTAACCTGAGGGCCGCGACCAGTATGTGGGATGCAGCCAAGCCCATACCTTCTTGTGAGGGTCCCTGGTGAATACTGCCGACACATTAGACTTCATGCCTCAGGTATAGGTCTAGCCAATTCCCTAAATATGGGCCGCATCCACATTCCGTCCGAGAGTTGTGACAGAATACTCTGGCCGAAAACAACATGGATGCTACTGGTAATCCGTCACCACAAGACCTGCTTAAGAACCTACTTCCTAGAGTCGAGAAGCAAGAACAAGACCAGGCTCAGATTTTGCAGTGTTGGCAGACACTGATGCAGCAAGTCAGTGTCACTCAAGCACCTTCGGTACAACCAGGTCCAAATCAGGAGATCCAGTGCTTGATCCAGTTCAAAGTCCAGGCAGCAAGTTTCTCTTCAGACAGAACTAAAGTGGCTTACATAATCTCGCTATTGTCAGTTCAAGTATTGGCTTGGGCCTCTCCATTGTGGGAAAGAGATGATCCGCTTGTCAACAACAGTGCCAAGTTCCTGAGAGCCTTTTGGAAGGTCTTTGACGAACCTGCATGGTTGGCCATCTTGCAACTGAAGCAGGGGAATCAATCTGCGGGACAGTATGCCGTACAGTTCCGAACCCTTGGCAAATCAGGCCACCTCTTCTCTGGCTGTCCAAGTGTCCGGGAAGCAAGAAGGCCTAAATGATCGAGGGGTGGTCAGTTTAGGTGCGTTGAAATACACCCCAAAAAATCAAGTTACTTCCCAGTTTTCCATCAATGTAACCCTGGTCCTGGGAGATTCATGTGAAGAAGTCAAAGCCTTTTTGGATTCAGGTGCCACCGGCAATTTCATCACAGATGACAGAAATCACCATGCAAATAGGGGCTCTTCATCGGGAATCATAACATTCTATATCCTCCCGTCAGCCGAAAGTCCTGTTATCCTGGGTCTTCCTTGGCTTCACAAGCATGCCCCTGTCCTGGACTGGATAGAGCCGCAAATCCTGTCATAGGGTTCTCAGTGCTGAGGGTCTTGTTTATTGTCTGTCAAACCACCTCATCGCATCATTCGGACATCCATTGTCTCATTGGGAGAACAGCTTCCGGCACCATACCAGTCCTTCAGAGATGTGTTCAGCAAAAAGGCTGCTGAGACACTTCCTGCCCATCGTGAGTGGGATTGTGCTATAGATTTATTGCCTGGAAAGGTCTCACCTCGTGGAAGAATTTTTCCCTTCTCACGTCCCGAATCCCAGGCAGCTACTTAATACATTACAGAGAACCTGGAACGTGAATTTATCAGAGAGTCTAAATCTCCTGCTGGAACAGGTATCTTCTTTGTTAAAAAAAAAAAAAAGGATGGGGGTTTGAGACCATGCATCGATTACCGGGGCCTGAATGCAATTACCATCAAGGATCGGTTCCCGCTACCCCTGATTTCTGAACTTTTTGATCGAATTAAGGGGGCAAATATTTTTCACTAAGCTAGATCTTCACGGGGCCTACAATTTAATCAGAGTCCAATCTGGAGAGGAGTGGAAAATGGCCTTTAACACTCGAGATGGCCACTACGAATACTTAGTTATGCCTTTCGGATTAAGCAACGCCCCAGCTGTATTTCAAAAATATATGAATCATATTTTCCGGGATCTGTTGTATAAAATGATAGTGGTGTATTTGGACGAAATCCTAATATTCTCTGAAGATATAGCAAGTCATCATCAACATGTTTGTGAGGTACTTTCTCGTCTCCGAGCTAATCAGCTTTTCTGCAAACTTGAGAAATGCTCTTTTGAACAAAATGAACTGACATTTCTGGGGTACATAATTTCGGGTTCCTGCCTTCGAATGGACCCAGATAAGCTTGCAGCTATTGTCAACTGGTCCTGCCCAGTTGGCAATACAACGCTTCCTGGGCTTTTGCAACTTCTACTGCCAATTCATCAGAAACTACTCTTCCATCGCTGCTCCCATTACTGCTCTTACCAGAAAGGGTCAGGACAATCGCGAATGGTCAACTGAGGTAGAGGAAACCTTTGTCCATTTAAAGCAGCACTTCCTTTCAGCACCCATCCTGAGACAACCTGATTGTGACCAACCATTTTTTCTGGAGGTAGATGCATGGTTGGGGTTGGGGCAGTCCTGTCACAGAGAGACAAAGGAAATAAGTGGTACTCCTGTGGGTTCTTCTCCCGAAAGTTCTCTACATCGGAGAGGAATTATGCTGTCGGTGACAAGGAACTACTTGCCATCAAACTGGCTTTACAAGAATGGCGATACTTGTTAGAAGTAGCCAAATTCCCTGTAACAGTCTACACTGATCATAAGAATTTGACGTACCTCAGGACAGCTCGCTATTTAAATTATCATCAGTCCAGATGGTTGATGTTCTTCGATCGATTTAATCTAGTGATTACTTACTGGCTGGGTAATAAGAACATCAAGGCTGATGCCATGTCTCGAGCATTTAGTTCTGCTGAAATGGAAGGAGGATAAGGCCATCCTAAACACTGCCTGTTTCTTAGCAGCCACCAAGAGAGTCAAGATACCACTAGGGAAAACATTTATAGCCTCAGAACTTCGGGTAAAACTACTTCAGTGGGCGCATTCATCACGTTTCAGCGGGCATGCAGGCATCAAAAAGACCTTGAAACTGATCCTCAGGTGGTACTGGTGGCCGACGATCCATCAGGCTGTAAAGGACTTTGTGGCAGCCTGTCATATTTGTGCTCAGCATAAGATTCCACCACACTCTCCAACGGGTTCCTTGTTGCCACTACCAGTGCCTGATTGCCCTTGGACTCACATTTCCATGGACTTTGTGACTGATCTGCCTTCATGCCAAGGGTTCAACACAAATCTGATGGTGGTGGATAGGTTCTCCAAGGCCGCTCATGTTATTCCTTTGAAAGGTCTACCCTTAGCACCGAAGTTGGCAGAGATTTTTGTAAAAGAAATCTTTAGGTTACACGGGTTTCCTAAGGACATTGTTTCCGACAGAGGGGTACAGTTCCCCTCTAAGTTCTGGAGAGCATTATGCAGGTGCTTTGGCATCAAACTGAGCTTGATTCTTTAGGGTCTGGAAGATGGCAAAAAGGAATTTGTGTAGAGCCTCTTCAAGGTACAAGTGGTTTGCAGATAGGAGAAGGAGGAGGGGTCCAGTGCTAGCTCCTGGTGAGAAAGTCTGGATGTCAACCAAACATTTGAGATTAAGGGTTCCAACAATGAAATTCACTCCCAGATTTATTTTTCCTTTTCAGATCTTACAGGTGATCAATCTAGTGACATATCGTTTGAAACTTCCAAACACGCTAAGAATACCCAATGTGTTTCACGTTTCTCTTCTCGAACCCCTGGTGCTCAATCATTTCTCAACTCATTGCAGCCCTCCTCCTGCGATTCCAGTAGACCATCAAGAAGAATATGAAGAGAAACAGATTATGGGTTCTAGGGTTTCTAGAGGAGCTGTTCAGTTTCTAGTAGATTGGAGGGGCTATGGTCCTGAGGAACATTGCACCTCAGCTTCTTCAGAAATTCCACCAAAAGTTTCCCAACAAACCATTTGTGGGGTGTTCGGTGCCCACCCCTAGAAGGGGGGATAATGTCACAGAGCGCCGAACCCTGGCTTCCACTTACCAGGTCCGGCAGCACTGGACTCTGCGGCGGGCATTGCAGGCAGCTGTGGCTCTCCTAGGAGTGCACGCTGCCCTGCAAATATATTCAAAGGCACAGGCGCGCCAAACATGAAGTCACGTTTGGCATGAGATTTGAACTTCCTCTATAAGAGGAAGCCTCTGGCACCAGCGTATAGGCTCCAATCCATACTCAGCGGAGGGAGCTCCGTCGTGCGCATGCGCCAGACGCGACGAGCGAAGGAAAGTCCTTCGCTCGTTGTGTCTGATCAAAGGGGGTGTGCTGTCGATGTTGATTGACAGCACGCCCCCTTTGGTGGGCATGCCGGGGGCGTGTCTCCCTGACGGGGGCGTTCCCACGGGAACGCCTCCCGTCAGAAGCCAGTCCACTGACATCACTAGTGATGTCAGTGAGAGTGATTTTGGCTCTGATAGAGCCAAAATCACTCCGGAGCTTGCGGTTGAAAACCTCAACCGCAGGCTCCGGCTCGCAGTTTCGATGGTCGCGATGGTCACGACCATCAAAATGCACGCTCGTATAGGCTGTGGGTGGTGACCCACAGCTATACAAGCGTCCAGGAGGACGCTCCATTTTCATGGAGGGCGGCCCTCATTCAGAGCGTGCGCTCTGCTCAGAGCGTACGGCTCTGAATGAGGGCCCTAGTCGGTATTGTTGCTGATGTTGGGGGGGTACAGTATTTACATGGTTGGTATTGTTGCTGATGTTGTGGGGGTACAGTAGTTACATGGTCGGTATTGTTGCTGATGTTGGGGGGGTACAGCAGTTACATGGTCGGTATTGTTGCTGATGTTAGGGGGTAGTTACATAGGCCCTCATTCAGAGCCGCTCGCTAGCGGCAGTACGCTCGTTCCGAGCGATGTTCGCACATCTGCGCATGCGTACGGTTTTTAGTACGCATGCGCGAACCAGTCAGTACGGCCGAAAATCGTTTGTACGCTATATAGCGAGTGCCTGCTATTATGAGTGACAGAATGAGGCGTATGTGGGTGGTAACAGGGGAAGGTGCTTGAAAACGGGGAGTGGAATTCGAACGCAGGCGTGCTTAAAGGTCAAAACGGGCGTTTTAAGGGAGTGCATAATTAATACAGCAGTGTCATCGACCACGTCACTTGGTTTTTTTTAACTCAGAACTGCTCGCAAAATAGCGGTTGAAAAAACCAACCAACCACAAGAATAGCGAGCAGTTCATACGCTGTACGATGTACTCGATTAATCTAATAAATAGCGGACATGACGTATGGTGCGAGCGGCCAGGGGGCGTTTTTATCAAATAAACGAGCGTATGTTTTGCTCGCTCGTTCAGACTTAGAGGTGTGAACAGACTGCAATGTGCGAACAGATCATTTGAATAGCCACCCCTTGTTTTTGAACGAACGACCGCAAATAGCGAACGGCTCTGAATGAGGGCCATAGTCGGTATTGTTGCTGGTGTTGTGGGGTAGTTACATAGTCAGTATTATTGCTGATGTTGGGGCGGTACAGTAGTTACATAGTCGGTATTGTTGCTGGTGTTGGGGGGTAGTTACATAGTCGGTATTGTTGCTGGTGTTGGGGGGTAGTTACATAGTCGGTATTGTTGCTGATGTAGGGGCGGTACAGTAGTTACATAGTTGGTATTGTTGCTGATGTTGGGGGGTACAGTAGTTACATAGTTGGTATTGTTGCTGATGTTGGGGGGTACAGTAGTTACATGGTTGGTATTGTTGCTGATGTTGGGGGAATACAGTAGTTACATAGTTGGTATTGTTGCTGATGTTGGGGGGATACAGTAGTTTCATGGTCGATATTGTTGCTGATGTTGGGGGAGGTACAGTAGTTACATAGTCGGTATTGTTGCTGATGTTGGGGGGATACAGTAATTACATGGTCGGTATTGTTGCTGATGTTGGGGGGGTACAGTAATTACATGGTCGGTATTGTTGCTGATGTTGGGGGGGTACAGTAGTTACATGGTCGGTATTGTTGCTGATGTTGGGGGGGTACAGTAATTACATGGTCGGTATTGTTGCTGATGTTGGGGGGTAGAATTGTTACCTTGTCGGTATTGTTGCTGTGGACATGGTAATGCTGAGGGGTGAATGCCGAGTAGATGAGGGAGGTGCTGGAGAACAATAATGGTTATTATCATTATCTTTCGTATCTACAGCACCATAAACAATACAACTAAGTATTAATATATAGTAACTATAAGAAAATGGTTGGTGTAATAAATGTTGGAAGTGAGGGGAGTGTAGAGAAAGCTGATTCCTGTGACCTACTGATAAGAGTTGGACGCCCTGTAATCCGTCAGGGCTCTTCCTACACTACCTCCCTGCAGTCAGAGGGCCCCAGGAAAGAGGATCTGCAGCAGCTGTGCCAACACTGGCCAGCGGGTCCAGGTGCCAGTGGTGGTACTTGGTCCTTGAAATCAGTGAGTATCTGGTGGCCATTAGCACTAGTAGGATGAGTCAGTAATATGGAACCACAAGATGTGGCTGCGTTAGACCATCCTGTCTCACATGTAACAATAATAAACCTCTCTCCTAACCTCTGTGACTTTCTTACCTGATGAGGAGCAGACAATTCCAGCATGAACACTGTGCAAACATGGCTCCTTACTCCACAGACTGACGCTGCACTCAGACACCTGGGACTCTGCTCCAGAGCAGTGAGCTCTCTCCACTGTCTGCTCCTTAGAATCAGGTCCCATGACATGCTCCTGGATCTTCACCACAGGTCCACAGCCCAACTGTCTGCACACCACTGTAGCTGCCCGAAGGTCAAACTTCCAAAGGCAGACTCTATTCCATGTCTTATTGAGAGACACTTCAACTATCCCATCACAGCCTCCAGAGCCATTCACCAGTCTAACACCGCTGAGTCCTGAGAGACATACAACAAGGAGGCCGTGGTGTTAGACAGATACACTATGAGAGTCACACAACAAGGAGACCATGATGTTAGATGCATTATGAGAGACACACAACAAGGAGACCATGATGTTAGATGCATTATGAGAGATACACAACAAGGAGACCATGATGTTAGATGCATTATGAGAGACACACAACAAGGAGACCAAGATGTTAGATGCATTATGAAAGACACACAACAAGGAGACCATGATGTTAGATGCATTATGAGAGACACACAACAAGGAGACCATGATGTTAGATGCATTATGAGAGACACACAACAAGGAGACCATGATGTTAGATGCATTATGAGAGACACATAACAAGGAGACCATGATGTTAGATGCATTATGAGAGACACACAACAAGGAGACCATGATGTTAGACAGATGCATTTGAGAGATACACAACAAGGAGACCATGATGTTAGATGCATTATGAGAGACACACAACAAGGAGACCATGATGTTAGATGCATTATGAGAGACACACAACAAGGAGACCATGATGTTAGATGCATTATGAGAGACACATAACAAGGAGACCATGATGTTAGATGCATTATGAGAGACACACAACAAGGAGACCATGATGTTAGACAGATGCATTTGAGAGATACACAACAAGGAGACAATGATGTTAAATGCATTATGAGACACATAACAAGGAGACCATGATGTTAGATGCATTATGAGAGATACACAACAAGGAGACCATGATGTTAGATGCATTATGAAACACATAACAAGGAGACCATGATGTTAAATGCATTATGAGACACATAACAAGGAGACCATGATGTTAGATGCATTATGAGAGATACACAACAAGGAGACCATGATGTTAGATGCATTATGAGACACATAACAAGGAGACCATGATGTTAAATGCATTATGAGACACACAACAAGGAGACCATGATGTTAGATGCATTATGAGACACACAACAAGGAGACCATGATGTTAGATGCATTATGAGACACACAACAAGGAGACCATGATGTTAGATGCATTATGAGAGATACACAACAAGGAGACCATGATGTTAAATGCATTATGAGAGACACACAACAAGGAGACCATGATGTTAGATGCATTATGAGAGACACACAACAAGGAGACCATGATGTTAGACATATGCATTATGAGAGATACACAACAAGGCGACCATGATGTTAGATGCATTATGAGAGATACACAACAAGGCGACCATGATGTTAGATGCATTATGAGAGATACACAACAAGGAGACCATGATGTTAGATGCATTATGAGAGATACACAACAAGGAGACCATGATGTTAAATGTATTATGAGAGACACACAACAAGGAGACCATGATGTTAGATGCATTATGAGAGACACACAACAAGGAGACCATGATGTTAGACATATGCATTATGAGAGATACACAACAAGGCGACCATGATGTTAGATGCATTATGAAAGATACACAACAAGGCGACCATGATGTTAGATGCATTATGAGAGATACACAACAAGGAGACCATGGGCCTGATTCAGAGCCGGTCGCTATTTGCGGTCGTTCGTTCAAAAACAAGGGGTGGCTATTCAAATGATCCCTTCGCAAATTGCAGTCTGTTCACACCTCTAAGTCTGAACGAGCGAGCAAAACATACGCTCGTTTATTTGTTAAAAACGCCCCCTGGCCGCTCGCACCATACGTCATGTCCGCTATTTATTAGATTAATCGAGTACATCGACCAGCGTATGAACTGCTCGCTATTCTTGTGGTTGGTTTTTGCTACCACAATCTTGCGAGCAGTTCTGGCTATAAAACAACCCAGTGACGTGGTCAATGACGCTGCTGTATTAATTATGCACACCCATAAAACGCCCGTTTTGACCTTTAAGCACGCCTGCGTTCGGATCTCCACTCCCCATTTTCACGCACCTTCCCCTGTTACCACCCACATACGCCTCATTCTGTCACTCAAAATAGCAGGCATTCGCTATATTGCGAGCACATGAATTTCGGCCACACTGACTGGTTCGCGCATGCGTATAACGATCCCGTACGCATGCGCAGATGTGCGAACATCGCTCGGAACGAGCGTACTGCCGCTAGCGAGTGGCTCTGAATGAGGGCCCATGATGTTAGATGCATTATGAGACACACAACAAGGAGACCATGATGTTAGATGCATTATGAGAGACACACAACAAGGAGACCATGATGTTAGACATATGCATTATGAGAGACATACAACAAGGAGACCATGATGTTAGATACATTATGAGCAACAAGCAACAAGCAACAAGGATACCATGATGATCGATGCATTATGAGAGACACACAACAAGGAGACCATGATGATAGATGCATTATGAGAGACACAACAAGGAGACCATGATGATAGATGCATTATGAAAGTCACGCAACAAGGGGACCATTATGTGAGATGCATTATGAGAGACACATAACAAGGAGACCATGATGTTAGATGCATTATGAGACACACAACAAGGAGACCATGATGTTAGATGCATTATGAGAGACACACAACAAGGAGACGATGATGTTAGATGCATTATGAGAGATACACAACAAGGAGACCATGATGTTAGATGCTTTATGAGAGACACACAACAAGGAGACCATGATGTTAGATGCTTTATGTTATGTTCTGGGTTGTTTGTGGACCCGGGGTGGTAGCAGGAGCAATCACAGAAGCGGGTTTGAATAAAAAACTAGGTTTTTTAATATGTGCTTGAGTAGACATAAACTATGGCAGTAAATAAAAGTCCAGGAATATATAAATGTGCACAAAAGTTCTGTGGTGGGAGCAATGGGTTAATGTCCAGGCCGAAACAATTAGAGCTGTCCAGGTGTGCAGGTAGTGAGACTGAAAATGATCAAGCAGGTATACAGGTAGTGATGCAGGAAATAGAGCCAGGTATGCAGGTAGTGAACTAAGGCAAATGAGCAGGATGTCAGCAGGCTCAGGCACTCAGGTATGGGCAAGGGTGATGGAGGAAGTGGGGTAGTCCAGCGGAAGCTAGGAGCTGACAGGTAGACTGGCAGACAGCGAATTCACAGGAACAGGATAAGCACAGAGAACCCCCTCTCAGCTAGGCTGAGATACACGTTGCACTGGCAATGCAAGGGAGCTCTGAACTCCCTTAAATCCCCAGTCCTCAGCCATGACTGGTCAGAGAGGAGCATGTGACACAACAGGATAGGGCAACTAGGTCACCTGACCAGGGACAAGATGGCGGCGCCCATGCCAGAATGGAATGGAAGCACCCCCAGGCCTAACCAGACCAGAGTGACAGTATGCCCCCACAGAACCACGCATAGCCAATGCTCTTCGCCAGGCACCACCGCCACTGCCAGACACCCCTCGCCATAGCGTCCTCACAGGCATTACCCGTTGACTACCATGCCAAGAGACCCTGGTCGTGACAGTACCCCCCCTTTAAGGGTGGCCTCAGGACACCTTCTAGGATGAGCCAAGTGGATTTTGTTGACAGGACTGGAAACGTGGATATCCTCAGCTTTGGTCCAACAGGAACTGGAAACTGAAAACCCCTCCTGGAGTACGAGACTTGAGGACCCTTCCTGGGGTACTAGATTTGAAATCCCCTCCTGGGGAACAAAACTTGAAACATCCTCTTGAGGTATGGGGCTGAAAACCCCATCCTGGGGCTGGACACTCAGAAATCCCTTAAGGGGCTGAGGCTCTGGAGACCTCTTTTGATGTTGAGACCTTAGAGACATCCTCTGGGGGTGAGGCTTTGGAGTCACCCCTCCTGGGGCTACAAAGGACTTTCCAACAGGCGGTTGTAGTTGTATAGCTGCCAAAACTTTTGCCCCAAGCATGGGTGTATTCCGTAGTGTTTCCAGACCTCTATCAGGGGATAATGACCGTGTCAAGGCGTCGGTCTTCGGAAGACAAGACACTTGACATTCCACACTCCATGACTGAACCTGCATAGTGTTCCAATCAATTCTGGGGTTGTGCTTACACAGCAACGGGTATCCGAGTCTAACTTCATGGGAAGTCTTGGGTATAATGAAGAAACTGATATGTTCAACATGGAGGTCTCCAACACGAACTAAAACAGGTTGAGTTCTCTTAGACACAGTTCTATTACAAAGAGATTTACCATCAATGGAGGTCCAGGAGACAGAATGATCCAAGGTGCTGCAGGGAATTTGTAATTTATCTGCCAACTGAGACGACATGAAATTCCCCGCTGCCCCAGAGTCCAAAAGGGCAGACACAAACACAGGGCTAGAATTAATGTCTAAGGCTATGGACAACACAGAGTCAATATGTTTAGAGGATGGAAGAATTGCTCCTAGCTGAGTGCACCCAGAACTAGCTAGAAACGGGACGCTCCCCGGCTTGCGGGTACAGGAAGCCACCAGGTGACCCGAGTCTCCACAGTATAGACAAAGGTTCTCTTTAAAGCGTCTCTGTCATTCTTCATTAGAGAGACGGGTATGATTTACCTGCATGGGTTCTTCCTCGGAAGGGAGGGAGTGGGACGGGTAGGGGAAGGGAAACGCTTAGCTCTGTGTTTTCATCTTGGCGCTCTCTAAAGCGTATATCAACTTTATTACAAAGGGAAATTAGATCACCAAGACTAGAGGGTAATTCACGAGTCACTAGATCATCCTTTAAACGATCTGATAGACCTTGCCAAAAGGCCAATGTCAAGGCTTCTTCGTTCCACTTGAGTTCAGATGCCAAAGTCTGAAACTGAATGACGTACTGGCTGACAGGACGGGTCCCTTGTTTAAACTTCATAACACTGGAGGAAGCAGAGGAAGTTCTTCCAGGCTCATCGAAAATCCTCCTGAATGTTGCTAGGAACTCTGGGTAATTGTCCAGAAGCGGATCTGAACGCTCCCAGAGCGGAGAAACCCATTCTAGGGTGGAGCCGGATAACAAGGACACAATGTAAGCCACTTTGGTTCTAGGAGCAGGAAAATGAGAGGGTTGCATATTAAAGTGCACATCGTACTGATTGAGAAATCCACGAGACAGTTTTGGAGGACCATCAAACTTATCAGGTGTGGGAAGATGCAAACGAGGAGTAGAAACTGATGAAGAAATCACCGGAGTGGGGACAGGAGTAGCTGCAAGCACACTAGGAGCCATTGAAGTAGCTTGTACAGTATCCAGGCGGCGTGCAATGTCTTGCACAAACTGTGCCACCTGTCGCTGTATAGTCTCCACACTCTCCAAGCGAGTTGCTATGCTCTGAATTAAATCCTGTTGTTTAGTAATCTCTTGCAGGAACCAAGCCACTTGGTGCTGCATAGCCTCCAGGCCTTCCAAACGGCCAGCAATACTTCGGAAAAAATCTGCTCCAGACTCCTGATCCGTGGCCGGATCCATGGGGCCAGTGCAAACTGTTATGTTCTGGGTTGTTTGTGGACCCGGGGTGGTAGCAGGAGCGATCACAGAAGCGGGTTTGAATAAAAAACTAGGTTTTTTAATATGTGCTTGAGTAGACATAAACTATGGCAGTAAATAAAAGTCCAGGAATATATAAATGTGCACAAAAGTTCTGTGGTGGGAGCAATGGGTTAATGTCCAGGTAGAAACAATTAGAGCTGTCCAGGTGTGCAGGTAGTGAGACTGAAAATGATCAAGCAGGTATACAGGTAGTGATGCAGGAAATAGAGCCAGGTATGCAGGTAGTGAACTAAGGCAAATGAGCAGGATGTCAGCAGGCTCAGGCACTCAGGTATGGGCAAGGGTGATGGAAGAAGTGGGGTAGTCCAGCGGAAGCTAGGAGCTGACAGGCAGACTGGCAGACAGCGAATTCACAGGAACAGGATAAGCACAGAGAACCCCCTCTCAGCTAGGCTGAGATACACGTGGCACTGGCAATGCAAGGGAGCTCTGAACTCCCTTAAATCCCCAGTCCTCAGCCATGACTGGTCAGAGAGGAGCATGTGACACAACAGGATAGGGCAACTAGGTCACCTGACTGGGGAAAAGATGCCAGAACGGAATGGAAGCACCCCCAGGCCTAACCAGACCAGAGTGACAGTATTCCCCCACAGAACCACGCACAGCCAATGCTCTTCGCCAGGCACCATCGCCACAGCCAGACGCCCCTCGCCATAGCGTCCTCACAGGCATTACCCGGCAACTACCATGCCGAGAGACCCTGGTCGTGACACTTTATGAGAGATACACAACAAGGAGACCATGATGTTAGATGCATTATGAGAGACACACAACAAGGAGACCATGATGTTAGATGCATTATGAGACACACAACAAGGAGACCATGATGTTAGATGCATTATGAGAGATACACAAGAAGACCATGATGTTAGATGCATTATGAGAGACACACAACAAGGAGACCATGATGTTAGATGCATTATGAGAGATACACAACAAGGAGACCATGATGTTAGATGCATTATGAGAGATACACAACAAGGAGACCATGATGTTAGATGCATTATGAGAGATACACAACAAGGAGACCATGATGTTAGATGCATTATGAGAGATACACAACAAGGAGACCATGATGTTAGATGCATTATGAGACACACAACAAGAAGACCATGATGTTAGATGCATTATGAGAGACACATAACAAGGAGACCATGATGTTAGATGCATTATGAGAGACACAACAAGGAGACCATGATGTTAGATGCATTATGAGAGATACACAACAAGGAGACCATGATGTTAGATGCATTATGAGACACATAACAAGGAGACCATGATGTTAGATGCATTATGAGAGACTCATAACAAGGAGACCATGATGTTAGATGCATTATGAGAGACACAACAAGGAGACCATGATGTTAGATGCATTATGAGAGATACACAACAAGGAGACCATGATGTTAGATGCATTATGAGAGACACACAACAAGGAGACCATGATGTTAGATGCATTATGAGAGACACATAACAAGGAGACCATGATGTTAGACATATGCATTATGAGAGACACACAACAAGGAGATCATGATGGTAGACAGATGCAGCCTGAGAGACACACAACAAGGAGACCGTGATGTTAGTTGCATTATGAGAGATAACAATTCACAAGTAGAGGAAATGCAGGACTCACCAGAAGGTAAGCAGGTGACTCCTACACTGTGCTGAATCTTTGTATGGTCTTGCTCAGCCCATGTTCCCAGTAAACACTGTGAAATATCGCACTCATCTCCAGTACAGAGCGCCTTTTCCAGAACATACCCAGGTGCGGGACCAAAAGCATCTCCTCTCAGTGTCTCCAGGGAAGGTCCACATTTCATCTGTCTGCAGATGACATCAGCAGTATGCCTGTCCCAGTGTTCATCACTCAGCCAGCTCCAGGTTTTATTGTACAAAACTTCCACTCTCCCCTGGCAGAGATCACGGCCACCAACCAGCTGTACCTGCGAAAGAACTGGCCAGGAGAGGAGGAATCAGGACATGCTATGAATGAATGAGGTACCAATGGACCTGTGACCAATATGCTGACTTGCTGGGGAGGAAGGTGATTGGAACTGTCTCACCTGAGGAAGCAGAGCTGTCTGTGAAACACGTCGCATCCACAAAATTAGTGAGACTTTTTACATTTTATTTTATGCTTTCATTTGGCTGTTTCTAATGTTTTGATATATACATTTATAGATATTTTTATAGTTGTACAGTATATTATGCCATTTTATTTGGATTATATTATATACATTATTAAGCACATTACAGTCATGTATGTCCATTATTTTTAATAAAACCATCTGATATCTTTCATTATTACATCTTACACTATCTTACACTGTATGATATTTTCCCTCCAGCAATGCAGCAATGTCAACAAAAATACTTGTATCCTACATAATAATAGAATTTCAGAGGTATTAGTTGCATACATTTGCAAAAATATGATTAAGCGCTGGGCCACGGTCGTCCCTAATATTATGGGGTTCACGTCCGAGGTGCAGCGAACCCAAAAATAATCCAGCCAAGGACCATCCCCAGGGCATCACAAGAAAAGGGAAAAAATGTCGCTCACATTTGCAAATATATGACTAAGCGCCGGGCCAACATTTTTTTCATCATCAATTTGTTTGTCTCTTATTTATGTAATTTTAACTCTCTCATTATATTAACACTTATTGATTTATCTTTACACTTCACTGACACCTTTTTTCCCTTTTTGTGTGATGCTGGCGGGGTAAGTTCGATGGTCGGTATAGTTGCTGTTGTTTGGGGGGTACAGTAGTTACATAGACGGTATGCTGCTGATGTTGGGGGGTTACAGTAGTTACATAGACGGTATACTGCTGATGTTGGGGGGTACAGTAGTTACATGGTCAATATTGTTGCTGATGTTGGGGGGGTATAGTAGTTACATATTCGGTATTGTTGCTGATGTTGGGGGTTAGTTACACAGTCAGTATTATTGCTGATGTTGTGGGGTACAGTAGTTACATAGTTGTATTGTTGCTGATGTTGGGGGGTACAGTAGTTACATGGTCGGTATTGTTGCTGATGTTGGGGGGTACAGTAGTTACATGGTCGGTATTGTTGCTGATGTTGGGGGGGTACAGTAGTTACATGGTCAGTATTGTTGCTGATGCTGGGGGGGTATAGTAGTTACATGGTCGGTATTGTAGCTGATGTTGGGGGGGCACAGTAGTTACATAGACGCTATAGCTGCTGATGTTGGGGGGTATAGTAGTTACATGGTCGGTATTGTTGCTGATGTTGGGGGGGTATAGTAGTTACATGGTCGGTATTGTTGATGATGTTGGGGGGTACAGTAGTTACATGGTCGGTATTGTTGCTGATGTTGGGGGGTTACAATAGTTACATAGATGGTATAGCTGCTGATCGTGGGGAGGTATAGTAGGTACATGGACGGTATTGTTGCTGATGTTGGGGGGGTAGTTACATAGTCAGTATTATTGCTGATGTTGGGGGGTACAGTAGTTACATAGTTGGTATTGTTGCTGATGTTGGGGGGGTACAGTAGTTACATGGTCGGTATTGTTGCTGATTTTGGGGGTTAAAGTAGTTACATAGTCGGTATTCTTGCTGATGTTGGGGAGGTACAGTAGTTACATGGTTGGTATTGTTGCTGATCTTAGGGGCGTACAGTAGTTACATATTTGGTATTGTTGCTGATGTTGGGGGGGTACAGTAGTTACATTGTTGGTATTGTTGCTGATGTTGGGGGGTAGTTAAATGGTCGGTATTGTTGCTGATGTTGGTGGGTAGTTACATGGTCAGTATTGTTGCTGATGCTGGGGGTGCAGTTACATGGTCGGTATTGTTGCTGATGTTGGGGGGGTACAGTAGTTACATAGTCGGTATTGTTGCTGATGTTGGGGGGTAGTTAAATGGTTGGTATTGTTGCTGATGTTGGGGGGTAGTTAAATGGTCGGTATTGTTGCTGATGTTGGTGAGCTACAGTAGTTACATGGTCGGTATTGTTGATGATGTTGTGGTGTAGTTACATTGTTGGTATTATTGCTGATGTTGGGGGGAAGTTACATAGTCGGTATTGTTGCAGATGTTGGGGGGTAGTTACTTTAGTCTGTATTATTGCTGATGTTTGGGGGAAGTTACATAGTCGGTATTGTTGCTCATGTGAGGGATAGTTACATGGTTGGTATTCTTGCTGATGTTGGGGAGGTACAGTAGTTACATAGTCGGTATTGTTGCTGAACTTGGGGGCGTACAGTAGTTACATAGTCGGTATTGTTGCTGATGTTGGGGGGTAGTTACATGGTTGGTATTGTTGCTGATGTTGGGGGTAGTTAAATGGTCGGTATTGTTGCTGATGTTGGGGGGGTACAGTAGTTACATTGTTGGTACTGTTGCTGATGTTGGGGGGGTACAGTAGTTACATAGTCGGTATTGTTGCTGATGTTGGGGGGGTACAGTAATTACATTGTTGGTACTGTTGCTGATGTTGGGGGGGTACAGTAGTTACATAGTCGGTATTGTTGCTGATGTTGGGGGGGTACAGTAATTACATTGTTGGTACTGTTGCTGATGTTGGGGGGGTACAGTAGTTACATAGTCGGTATTGTTGCTGATGTTGGGGGGTAGTTACATGGTTGGTATTGTTGCTGATGGGGGTAGTTAAATGGTCGGTATTGTTGCTGATGTTGGGGAGGTATTTACATAGTCTGTATCGTTACTGATGTTGGGGGGTACAGTAGTTACATGGTTGGTATTGTTGCTGATGTTGGGGAGGTACAGTAGTTACATGGTCGGTATTGTTGCTGATGTTGGGGGAAGTTACATAGTCGGTATTGTTGCTGATGTTGGGGGTAGTTACATAGTCGGTATTGTTGCTGATGTTAGGGATAGTTACATAGGGCCTGATTCAGAGCCGGTCGCTATTTGCGCTCGCTCGTCAAGAAAATAGGGGTGGCTATTCAAATGAACCGTTCGCTGTTTGCGGTCTGTTCACGCCTCTAGGTCTGAACGAGCGAACAAAACTTGCGGTTGATTTTTGGGAAACTACGCCCCCTGGCCGCTCGCATCCTACGTCATGTCCGCTATTTATTAGATTAATCGAGTACATCGAACAGGGTATGAGCTGCTCGCTATTCTTGTGGTTGGTGTTTGCTACCACAATTTTGCGAGCAGTTCTGGCAAAAAAAAAACCCAGTGACGTGGTCAATGACGCTGCTGTTTTAATTATGCACACCCATAAAACGCCCATTTTGACCTTTAAGCACACCTGCGATCGGATCTCCACTCCCCGTTTTCAAGCACCTTCCCCTGTTACCACCCACATACGCCTCATTCTGTCACTCAAAATAGCAGGCATTCGCTATTTTGCGAGCACACGATTTTCGGCCGCACTGACTGGTTCGCACATGCGTATAACGATCCGTACGCATGCGCAGTTGGGCAAACATCGCTCGGAGCGAACGAGCAGCCACTTGCGTCCAGCTCTGAATCAGGCCCATAGTCTGTATTGTTGCTGATGTTGGGGATAATTACATAGTCAGCATTGTTGCTGATGCTGGGGGGAGTATAGTAGTTACATAGTCGGTATTGTTCCTGATGTTGGGGGGTAGTAACATGGTCAGTTTTGCTGCTGATGTTAGGGGGGTAGTTACATTGTCGGTATTGTTGCAAGTTATGGGGGGGTACAGTAGTTACATGGTCGGTATTGCTGCTGATCGTGGGGGGGTATTTACATGGTCGGTATTGTTGCTGATGTTCGGGGGTTAGTTACATGGTCAGCATTGTTGCTGATGTTGGGGGGTAGTTACATGGTCAGTATTGTTGCTGATGTTGGGGGGCAGTTACACGGTCAGTATTGTTGCTGATGTTGGGGGGGTAGTTACATGGTCGGTATTGTTGCTGATGTTGGTGGGGTACAGTAGTTATATAGTCGGTATTGTTGCTGATGTTGGGGGGGGTACAGTAGTTACATATTTGGTATTGTTGCTGATGTTGGTGGGGTAGTTACATGGTTGGTATTGTTGCTGATGTTGGGGGGTAGTTACATGGTCGGTATTGTTGCTAATGTTGGTGGGTAGTTACATGGTCGGTATTATTGCTGATGCTGGGGGGGTAGTTGCATGGTCGGTACTGTTCCTGATGTTGGGGGAGGTACAGTAGTTACATGGAGGGTACAGTATTTACATGGTCGATATTGTTGCTGATGTTGGGGGAGGTACAGTAGTTACATGGGGGGTACAGTATTTACATGGTCGGTATTGTTGCTGATGCTGGGAGGTAGTTACATGGTTGGTATGGTTGCTGATGTTGGGGGGGACAGTATTCACATGGTCGGTATTGTTGCTGATGTTGGGGGGTAGTTACATGGTCAGTATTGTTGCTGATGCTGGGGGTGCAGTTACATGGTCGGTATTGTTGCTGATGTTGGGGAGGTAGTTACATGGTCTGTATTGTTGCTGATATTGGGGGGGTACAGTAGTTACATGGTTGGTATTGTTGCTGATGTTGGGGAGGTACAGTAGTTACATGGTCGGTATTGTTGCTAATGTTGGGGGGTAGTTACATTGTCAGTATTATTGCTGATGTTGGGGGGAAGTTACATAGTCGGTATTGTTGCTAATGTTGGTGGGTAGTTACATAGTCTGTATTATTGCTGATGTTGGGGGGAAGTTACATAGACGGTATTGTTGCTGATGTTGGGGGTAGTTACATAGTCAGCATTGTTGCTGATGCTGGGGGAAGTATTGTAGTTACATAGTCGGTATTGTTGCTGATGTTGGGGGGGTGCAGTAGTTACATAGTCGGTATTGTTGCTGATGTTGGGGGGGTACAGTAATTACATAGTTGGTATTGTTGCTGATGTTGGGGGGGTAGTTACATGGTTGGTATTGTTGCTGATGTTGGGGGGTAGTTACATGGTCGGTATTGTTGCTGATGTTGGTGGGTAGTTACATGGTCGGTATTGTTGCTGATGCTGGGGGGGTAGTTACATGGTCGGCATTATTCCTGATGTTGGGGGAGGTACAGTAGTTACATGGTCGGTATTGTTGCTAATATTGGGGGGGTACAGTATTACATGGTCGGTATTGTTACTAATGTTAGGGGGTAGTTACATGGTCGGTATTCATGCTGATGCTGGGGGGTAGTTAAATGGTCGGTATTGTTGCTGATGTTGGGGGGGACTGTATTTACATGGTTGGTATTGTTGCTGATGTTGGGGGGTAGTTACATGGTCAGTATTGTTGCTGATGCTGGGGGTGCAGTTACATGGTTGGTATTGTTGCTGATGTTGGGGGGGTACAGTAGTTACATGGTTGGTATTGTTGCTGATGTTGGGGAGGTACAGTAGTTACATGGTCGGTATTGTTGCTGATGTTGGTGGGTAGTTACATTGTCGGTATTATTGCTGATGTTGGGGGGAAGTTGTGATGTTCTGGGTTGTTAGTGGACCCGGGGTGGTAGCAGGAGTGATCACAGAAGCAGATTTAAAAATAAAACTAGAATTTTTAATAAGTGCTTGAGTAGACAGATAATGGCAATAAATAAAAGTCCAGGAATATATAATGTGCACAAGAGTTCTGTGGTGGGAGTAAAAGGGTTAATGTCCAAGTAGATACAATTAAAGCTGTCCAGGTGTGCAGGTAGTGAAACTGAAAATAATCAAGCCAGGTTTGTAGTGAGCTGAAAATAAACAAGCCAGGTTTGCAGGTAGTGAACTGAAGCGCAGGATGTCAGCAGGCTCAGGCACTCAGGTATGGGCAAGGGTGATGGAGGAAGCGGGGTAGTCCAGTGGGAACTAGGAGCTGACAGGCAGACTGGCAGACAGCGAATTCACAGGAACCGGTAAGCACAGAGAACTCCCTCTCAGCTAGGCTGAGATACACGTTGCACTGGCAAAGAAGGAAGGCACTGACCCTTCCTAAATACCCCATGCCGTGCTGTTACTGGCCGGAGGGAACATGTGACTCACCAGGATTGGCCAGCCGCATCACATGGCCAGAAGACAAGATGGCGGCGCCCATGCCAAACGGAATGGAGACGCCGCCAGGCCTTACCAGCGCAGAGTGACAACAGGCCCGCACAACAACGCGCGCAGCCAAAGCCCCCCGCCAGACACCAGCTCCGCCACCAGACAGCCCGCGCCACAATGACCTCACAGGTAACACTCGCCTAGCGCCATGCTGAAATACCCTGGCCGTGACAGTACCCCCCCCTTTTGGGGTGGCCTCAGGACACTCACCAGGCTTCTCCGGATGGGCAGAATGGAATCTCCTGATGAGCGTGGGAGCGTGGACATCAGGAGCATCGGTCCAGCAACGTTCCTCTGGACCGTAACCTTTCTAGTCCAGCAAATACTGTAGATGACCTCTGCGTAGAAGAGAGTCCAAGATCTGGGCGACCTCAAACTCAACTCCTCTCTCCGTCTGGACTCGAGGAGAAGCAGGTAGAGCACTATGGAATTTATTCAGGACAAGGGGCTTCAATAAGGAAATATGGAAGGAATTAGGGATTTTTAGGTATGGGGGTAACTGTAGACGATAGGCCACTGGATTAATGACTTCTGTTATGGAGAAGGGACCGATGAAGCATGGTGCAAATTTCATAGAAGGAACCCTCAGACGAACATTCCGGGTGGATAACCAGACCTGGCTTCCAACTTGCATGCGTGGAACTATTCTACGCTTCTTATCGGCCTGGGTCTTATAGCGAGAGGATGCCTTCAACAATCAGACCGTACTTGAGTCCAGATGGCAGCAAAATTCTGCACCGTGTCCTCCACGGCCGGAACATCGAAAACAGGCAGGCTTCGGAATTCGGGAACATGAGGATGAAGGCCATATACAACCTGAAATGGCGTTTGGTTAGTTGACGAGTGGTAGGAAGCATTATGTGCAAACTCAGCCCACGGCAGCAAGGCAGCCCAATTGTCCTGGGAAGATGACATAAAAATTCTTAAGAAAGTCTCTAGATCTTGATTAACTCTCTCGGTGGAGCCGTTGCTTTGCGGATGGTAGGCCGTGGAAAAGTTTAACTTCACTTGAAGAACAGAACACAAAGCCCTCCAGAATTTTGCAGTAAACTGCACACCACGGTCAGAGACAATTTCAGCAGGAAGGCCGTGTAGACGAAATATGTGTTGGACAAACAACTGTGCCAGGTCAGGGGCAGAAGGTAACTTCTTCAACGGTATATAGTGGACCATCTTAGAAAATCGGTCTATTACAACCCAGATAGTGATGAAACCTTGAGAGACTGGCAGGTCTGTGACGAAATCCATGGAGAGATGCGTCCATGGACGTGATGGAGTAGGTAATGGAAGCAATTCCCCAGCTGGAGCTTGTCGTGATGATTTATGCTGGGCACAGGAGGAGCAGGAAGAGATAAACTCCATTATGTCTGCCTTCATAGAAGGCCACCAATAGTGTCTTTTCAGGAACTCCAAGGTCTTCCGAGTGCCTGAGTGCCCTGCGAAGCGAGAGGAATGTGCCCAAGTGAGAAGCTGCTTCCTTAATTCCGGGGCCACAAATGATTTTCCCGTAGGAGGCTGAAGTTGTAATGCGGCGAAAACTCTTGATTCCAAGACAGGGGTATTGCTTTGATTTTCAGATTGATCATCACAGAGGAGAGATCTCGATAGGGCATCAGCCTTCTGATTAAGTGCTCCAGACCGAAAGGTCAGGGTGAACTGAAACCTGGCAAAGAATATTGCCCAGCGGGCCAAACGAGGACTCACACATTGGAGGTTTTTGAGAAATAGGAGATTTCTATGGTCCGTAAATACAGTAAATGGAAACTTGGCGCCTTCTAGCAAATATCTCCATTCTTTCAACGCCAACTTTACAGCTAGTAGTTCTTGCTCACCTATGGCGTAGTTCCTTTCGGCAGGTGAGAATTTTTTAGAAAAGAACCCACACGGATGGACTCGGTTGTCCTCATAACGTTGAGACAAGACTGCTCCCACAGCTTCAGATGATGCATCTACTTCCAACAAAAAAGGCCTGTCCAGATCTGGTTGTCGAAGAACTGGTGCTGAGATGAAGGCCTGTTTTAGAAGATGAAAGGCAGACTCTGCCTCAGGTGACCATTGGGCAGGATTAGCACCTTTGCGGGTCAAGGCTGTAATGGGAGCCAGCAGTGTAGAAAATCCCTTAATGAAGCGTCTATAATAATTGGCGAAGCCCAACAATCTCTGGATGGCCTTCAGTGTCTGAGGTCGGGTCCATTCCAGAATTGCTTGTACCTTCTTGGGGTCCATTTCTAAACTGGAGCCTGATATTACATAGCCGAGAAAAGGTACACTGGGCACTCCAAAGACGCACTTCTCCAGTTTGCAGTAAAGGTGGTTTTCTCTCAAACGGGTCAGGACTTCCTTAACATGTTCTTGATGTTTAGCCACAGAGGGTGAAAAAATCAGTATGTCATCCAGATAGACAACAACCGAAACATATAACAGATCCCGGAAAATCTCATTAACGAAAATTTGAAAGACAGCAGGGGCATTACACAATCCAAAAGGCATTACTAAATACTCGAAATGTCCATCTCTGGTATTAAAAGCGGTCTTCCATTCATCACCAGCTCGGATACGAATGAGGTTGTAAGCCCCTCTTAGATCTAATTTAGAAAAAATGACAGAGCCCTTGACCCTATCAAACAACTCAGTAATCAGGGGAAGAGGGTATCGATTTTTTACAGTAATGTCATTAAGGCCTCGATAATCGATACATGGTCTTAGACCACCGTCCTTCTTGCCAACGAAGAAAAACCCAGCTCCGGCAGGTGAAGCAGAGGGGCGGATGAACCCCTTTGCCAGGTTGTCCCGGATGTACTCGGTCATGGCTTGAGTCTCAGGCAAGGACAGCGGATAGGTACGACCACGAGGTGGCATTTTATCAGGTATCAATTCAATTGGACAGTCCCATTCCCTATGAGGGGGTAAGATATTTGCTTGTTGTTCAGAGAAAACGTCGGCAAACATCTGATATTCCTTGGGAATGGCAGAAGAAACTAATGAAACTGTCTTTCTCACAGGTCGAATTTTTGGAAGACAGGATTTCTGACAGTCCATACCCCATGACAGAATCTGCATAGAACTCCAATCAATCCTGGGATTATGTTTACGTAACCAGGGTAGACCAAGAACAATGTCTTGAGAGGCCTCTGATATCACCAGGAATTTTAAGGACTCAGAATAAAGTGCCCCAATTCGGACCAATACAGGTTGAGTCTCTTTGGTGACTATCCCGTTAGTCAGAGGGCGTCCGTCTATCGAGGTCAGAGAGATAGCATGGTTGAGAGACAAACAAGGTATCTGAAATTTATCAATGAAACTAGACGTTATGAAATTTCCGGCTGCTCCTGAGTCGATTAGAGCAGTAGCAAAGACAGGTTTGGGTTTAGATCCAAGGCTAGGGTAATCGTGAAATCTTTAATTTTTGGAGACGGGTTCATAACTCCTAACTTGATGTCTCCAGGATCAGTTAGGATTTGGCATTTCCCGGTTTACGGGGGCAGGAGATCAGCAGGTGACCGGACTCTCCGCAGTACAGACAGAGGTTCTTTTGCATTCTTCTCTGACGTTCTTCTTTAGAGAGGTGTGTATGATTCACCTGCATAGGCTCCTCTTCAGTAGGGGAAGGAATGGGACGGGTAGAAATGGAGGGGGTAAATGACCTTTGCCGGTCAGTTGTTTTTTTCAGCCTGACGTTCCCTGAAGCGTAGGTCAACTTTGATACACAACGAAATCATGTCGTTCAGATTAGTAGGAAGCTCTCAAGTGACTAGATCATCCTTTAGTCGGTCTGACAACCCATGCCAGAAGGCCGAGGTGAGGGCTTCCTCATTCCATTTGAGCTCTGATGCTAAAATTTTAAATTGCACGGCATATTGACTGACAGGACGGACCCCTTGCCTCAGTGTCACGATGTTTGATGATGCTGATACAGTACGCCCAGGTTCATCGAAAATCCTCCTGAAGGATGACACAAAGCCTGCGTAATTATCCAGCAGCGGATCTGAGCGCTCCCAGAGTGGGGAAGCCCATTCCAAGGCCTGGCCGGATAACAGAGAGACTATATAAGCCACTTTAGTTCTTGCAGTTAGAAAGTTGTCAGGCTGCAGGGTAAAATGTATGTCACACTGATTTAGGAAACCTCGGCAGAGTTTAGGATTGCCGTCAAATTTACTTGGTAAAGGAAGATGTAAGCGGGGAGATGATCTGCCTCCTGTATTCCCAGACGCTAAAGCGGATGTAGATGCTGGTACTTCAGGGGTAGAAAAGGAAGTTTGCAAACTATCCTGTCGCTTGGACATCTCTTGCAGAAATTGAGCCATCTGATGCTGCATGTTTTCCAGATTTTCTAAACGACCAGAAATGCACCTGAACAAATCCACTCCTGACTCCTGATCCGTGACCGGCTCCATGGGGCCAGTGCAAACTGTTATGTTCTGGGTTATTTGTGGACCCGGGGTGGTAGCAGGAGCGATCACTGAAGCAGATTTGTAAATAAAACTAGGATTTTTAATAAGTGCTCGAGTAGACAGATAATGGCAATAAATAAAAGTCCAGGAATATATAATGTGAGAGTTCTGTGGTGGGAGCAAAAGGGTTAATGTCCAAGTAGAAACAATTAGAGCTGTCCAGGTGTGCAGGTAGTGAACTGAAAATAATCAAGCCAGGTTTGCAGGTAGTGAACTGAAGCGCAGGATGTCAGCAGGCTCAGGCACTCAGGTATGGGCAAGGGTGATGGAGGAAGCGGGGTAGTCCAGTGGGAGCTAGGAGCTGACAGGCAGACTGGCAGACAGCGAATTCACAGGAACAGGAAAGCACAGAGAACTCCCTCTCAGCTAGGCTGAGATACACGTTGCACTGGCAAAGAAGGAAGGCACTGACCCTTCCTAAATACCCCATGCCATGCTGTTACTGGCCGGAGGGAACATGTGACTCACCAGGATTGGCCAGCCGCATCACATGGCCAGAAGGCAAGATGGCGGCGCCCATGCCAAACGGAATGGAGACGCCGCCAGGCCTTACCAGCGCAGAGTGATAACAGGCCCGCACAACAACGCTCGCAGCCAAAGCCCCCCGCCAGACACCAGCTCCGCCGCCAGACAGCCCGCGCCACAATGACCTCACAGGTAACACTCGCCTAGCGCCATGCTGAAATACCCTGGCCGTGACAGAAGTTACATAGTCGGTATACATGCTGATGTTGGGGGTAGTTACATAGTCAGCATTGTTGCTGATGCTGGGGAAAGTATAGTAGTTACATAGTCGGTATTGTTGCTGATGTTAGGGGGGTACAGTAGTTACATAGTCTGTATTGTTGCTAATGTTGGGGGGTTACAGTAGTTACATAGTCGGTATTGTAGCTGATGCTGGGGGGGTACAGTAGTTACATAGTCGGTATTGTTGCTGATGTTGGGGGGTTACAGTAGTAACATAGTTGGTATAGTTGCTGATGTTGGGTTTACAGTAGTTACATAGTTGGTATTGCTGCTGATGTTGGGGGGGTACAGTAGTTACATAGTCTGTATTGTTGCTAATGTTGGGGGGTTACAGTAGTTACATAGTCTGTATTGTTGCTAATGTTGGGGGGTTACAGTAGTTACATAGTCGGTATTGTAGCTGATGCTGGGGGAGTACAGTAGTTACATAGTCGGTATTGTAGCTGATGCTGGGGGGGTACAGTAGTTACATAGTCGGTATTGTAGCTGATGCTGGGGGGGTACAGTAGTTACATGGTCGGTATTGTTGCTGATGTTGCGGGGGTACAGTAGTTACATAGTCGGTATTGTTGCTGATGCTGGGGGGGTACAGTAGTTACATAGTCGGTATTGTTGCTGATGCTGGGGGGGTACAGTAGTTACATAGTCGGTATTGTTGCTGATGTTGGGTTTACAGTAGTTACATAGTTGGTATTGTTGCTGATGTTGGGGGGGTAGTTACATGGTCGGTATTGTTGCTGATGTTGGGTTTACAGTAGTTACATAGTTGGTATTGTTGCTGATGTAGGGGGGGTAGTTACATGGTCGGTATTGTTGCTGATGTTGGGGAGGTAGTTACATGGTCGGTCTTGTTGCTGATGTTGGGGGGGTAGTTACATGGTCGGTATTGTTGCTGATGTTGGGGAGGTAGTTACATGGTTGGTATTGTTGCTGATGTTGGGGGGGTAGTTACATGGTCGGTATTGTTGCTGGTGTTGGGGGGTACAGTAGTTACATAGTTGGTATTGCTGCTGATGTTGGGTGGTACAGTATTTACACAGTTGGTATTGTTGCTGATGTTGGGGAGGTAGTTACATGGTCGGTATTGTTGCTGATGTTGGGGGGGTAGTTACATGGTCGGTATTGTTGCTGATGTTGCGGGGGTACAGTAATTACATAGTCGGTATTGTTGCTGATGCTGGGGGGGTACAGTAGTTACATAGTCGGTATTGTTGCTGATGTTGGGGGGTTACAGTAGTTACATAGTCGGTATTGTTGCTGATGTTGCGGGGGTACAGTAGTTACATAGTTGGTATTGCTGCTGATGTTGGGTGGTACAGTATTTACACAGTTGGTATTGTTGCTGATGTTGGGGAGGTAGTTACATGGTCGGTATTGTTGCTGATGTTGGGGGGGTAGTTACATGGTCGGTATTGTTGCTGATGTTGCGGGGGTACAGTAGTTACATAGTCGGTATTGTTGCTGATGTTGCGGGGGTACAGTAGTTACATAGTCGGTATTGTTGCTGATGTTGCGGGGGTACAGTAGTTACATAGTCGGTATTGTTGCTGATGTTGGGGGGTACAGTATTTACATGGTCAGTATTGTTGCTGATGTTGGGGTGTAGTTACATAGTCGGTGTTGTTGCTGATGGTAATGTGGATGGATGAATGTCAATGCTGTAGGAATGTTATTAAAAGCAGTTTACACACGTTAGTATTATAACGTTACATGTAATCCTTTAGCATCATGTTTAAAGTTATAAAACCAACACATTAAAATTACTACCACGTCGGCTTTCTCCTGTCAACACTGACTATTGACAAATCATACCACACCCTAACATTATATCAGAGGAGGAACAGCCAGCGGGGGTCTGTCATCTGTAGTGCTGCTAATGAATGGAGGAGACCACTCTGAGGGGGCTGATTCAGCCGAGGACGCAGGAAGCATTTCCGCAACTAACGATGTTTGGGAATCTGCGCATACGTTGGACCCGTAATGCGCCATGTGCAATACAGGTCTGCCATCACATTTCGGGGTGGGGAGGGGGGCAGGAACGGCCTCTGTTTCCCAAAAAATACTTATTGCCGCCGTGTAGGTGAGGCCAGGATCTTGTCATTGACGGAGATTTCCTGGCTTCTTTTTAGCATCTGCAGTGGCCGGGTGGTGTGACCCCATTGGTCACTTAGCCAGCCAATGGTATCGAAGATAAATCAATGTTCTAGAACGCAACTGGGCTCAGTAATGCTGCTATAGCTCCTCTGTCCTCTGCTGAAACAGACGCTAAGTTCTGGAAGACTCTTTCTGCGGAAAGTCCCTTCTCTGCTGCACCCTGCACACAGGAAGATGATCACACACACGGGCTATTATCCGGCCACGCTACTGGGCCATGGGGGGGATATATACCCAGGCCAGTAGAAAGCAGGTTATTTTTTGAGGGGTGTGGCCTAATCACAGGAGGTGTGGCCATGGCCCATTAGAGAAAATGAATATCCACGCTGGAGGGGGGGGGGGCTGTGAGCTCATCAGCCAGGGGCAGATCCATGGGGGGCACTATAAGTGTGATCACTCCCCTCCGCAGGCTGTGAAGACTCCCCGGCCTCACTGCAGCTCATGTTGGGCTGCGGATACTGATAGAGAGGAGGGAGGAGGTGGGGGCTGTACCTCCAACAAGCTCGGACCCAGGTAATTAGTATCCGCTCCACCCCCCTCTACACCCCTGTCATCAGTACCCAGGCCCGCCACTCCCCCTCCCCCCCACCTGTCAGCGGCAGCAGCTGCAGTAAGTACACGGTGACAACCGCTACCACCGAGCGCAGGAGCAGTCTCCTCTGCCTGCACCAGATAGGAGGGAGGAGAGCGATCACACTGATGGCGACACCCCCTCACCTGCTCCTGGCTTAGGGGACGTGACCACGCCTTCTTACATTAGACCACGCCCACACATCATTACTCAGGGCCGGCCATAATAATGCTCTAGGCCTATGGGGAGCTCAGAGAGAGAGGAGGCTCCTGGCTGTATTATAGAGAGTCAGAAATGATTATCCAGGGTGGAGACTTATTTATTATTCACATTTACTAATATTCTGCCTTATGGAGCATACACACGGTAGTCTAGTGTGTACGCACCATTAGATTTGTCAGATGAACAATTTGAACTATGAACAATTTTTGACTGTATTAAAATGAATGGAATCGTCCAAATCTGACTGCAAACCCATCAGATGTCAGATATCGTTACCTGACCATCGGGAACGCGCATCGTTCATCAGTCAGATATGTCAGATTTTCCTTCAGATATGAACGATTGAACAATTTTTTAAATTGTTATCGTTCAGATCTGAAGAAAAATCTGACCGTGTGTACGCACCATTATCTGACCGTGTGTGTATGCACCATTATCTGACCGTGTGTACGCTCCATTATCTGACTCTGTGTATGCACCATTATCTGACCGTGTGTACGCTCCATTATCTGACCGTGAGAACGCACCATTATCTGACCGTGTGTATGCACCATTATCTGACCGTGTGTACGCTCCATTATCTGACCGTGTGTACGCTCCATTATCTGACCGTGTGTACGCACCATTATCTGACCGTGTGTATGCACCATTATCTGACCGTGTGTACGCACCATTATCTGACCGTGTGTACGCACCATTATCTGCCCGTGTGTACACACCATTATCTGCCCGTGTGTACGCACCATTATCTGACCGTGTGTACGCACCATTATCTGACCGTGTGTACGTACCATTATCTGACCGGGTGTATGCATCATTATCTGACCGTGTGTATGCACCATTATCTGACCGTGTGTATGTACCATTATCTGACCGTGTGTATGCACCATTATCTGACCGTGTGTATGTACCATTATCTGACCGTGTTTACACTCCATTATCTGACCGAGTGTTTGTACCATTATCTGACCGTGTGTATGCACCATTATCTGACCGTGTGTATGCACCATTATCTGACCGTGTGTATGTACCATTATCTGACCGTGTGTATGCACCATTATCTGACTGTGTTTACGCTCCATTATCTGACCGAGTGTATGCACCATTACAGTTGTGTTACTCACGTTCTTTCTTTGCTATGCGCTCCTTGGCCTCCAGGCTGCGGCACACCGATTGTGACAATGCGGCCAGTGCTACCTCCAGGCTGGGGTACTGCAGCACGCTAAACGAGTGGGTCTCTGGCGGGTAGGACGCTACATCATCCAGGTCGTAGTCCTTTTCTGTCCTATAGCCCAGGACAAATATCTCTAGTCCTGCTCTCTTCAGTCTGGGGATTTTGGGTTTGATAAATACATGAGGGTAACCGCCATCCAGCATGAGAATGAGGATATGGGACACGCGCTCCGTGGTGGCTGCCGCCTGCCAGGTCATGGAGTTGATATAACCGATGATATACTTTCCCTGCACGGTATAACGGAGCGCACCCAGGGGCTGATTAGCACGCATGTGCGCCCTCAGTCTGTCTGTGAGGAGACCGTGCAGGTAAATATCTACTTTATTATTAAAGACTTGAAAGTTTTCAGCAAACATTCTGAGCTGTGGAAGTTCTTGTAAATGGCCCATAATATGGAATCGGTCAGAGAATATGGTGATCTGTGCGGAGGTATTTACAGCACCGGAGCATCCTGCAGGGGACAGACACAGTCATAGAGATATACAGTATTATACTGAGAGGGTGTGTGCAGGTCCCTCACCCAGCATGCTCAGCAATACTCCCTCTGCCTGGGGACAGACACAGTCATAGAGATATACAGTATTATACTGAGAGCACGTGTGCAGGTCCCTCACCCAGCATGCTCAGCAATACTCCCTCTGCCTGGGGACAGACACAGCCATAGAGATATACAGTATTATACTGAGAGCACGTGTGCAGGTCCCTCACCCAGCATGCTCAGCAATACTCCCTCTGCCTGGGGACAGACACAGTCATAAAGATATACAGTATTATACTGAGAGGGTGTGTGCAGGTCCCTCACCCAGCATGCTCAGCAATACTCCCTCTGCCTGGGGACAGACACAGTCATAGAGATATACAGTATTATACTGAGAGCACGTGTGCAGGTCCCTCACCCAGCATGCTCAGCAATACTCCCTCTGCCTGGGGACAGACACAGCCATAGAGATATACAGTATTATACTGAGAGCACGTGTGCAGGTCCCTCACCCAGCATGCTCAGCAATCCTCCCTCTGCCCGGGGACAGACACAGCCATAGAGATATACGGTATTATACTGAGAGCACGTGTGCACGTCCCTCACCCAGCATGCTCAGCAATACTCCCTCTGCCTGGGGACAGACACAGTCACAGAGATATACAGTATTATACTGAGAGCACATGTGCAGATCCCTCACCCAGCATGCTCAGCAATACTCCTTCTGCCTGGGGACAGACACAGCCATAGAGATATACAGTATTATACTGAGAGCACGTGTGCAGGTCCCTCACCCAGCATGCTCAGCAATACTCCCTCTGCCTGGGGACAGACACAGTCACAGAGATATACAGTATTATACTGAGAGCACATGTGCAGATCCCTCACCCAGCATGCTCAGCAATACTCCCTCTGCCTGGGGACAGACACAGCCATAGAGATATACGGTATTATACTGAGAGCACATGTGCAGATCCCTCACCCAGCATGCTCAGCAATACTCCCTCTGCCTGGGGACAGACACAGCCATAGAGATATACAGTATTATACTGAGAGCACATGTGCAGATCCCTCACCCAGCATGCTCAGCAATACTCCTTCTGCCTGGGGACAGACACAGCCATAGAGATATACAGTATTATACTGAGAGCACATGTGCAGATCCCTCACCCAGCATGCTCAGCAATACTCCCTCTGCCTGGGGACAGACACAGTCACAGAGATATACAGTATTATACTGAGAGCACATGTGCAGATCCCTCACCCAGCATGCTCAGCAATACTCCCTCTGCCTGGGGACAGACACAGCCATAGAGATATACGGTATTATACTGAGAGCACGTGTGCAGGTCCCTCACCCAGCATGCTCAGCAATACTCCCTCTGCCTGGGGACAGACACAGCCATAGAGATATACGGTATTATACTGAGAGCACGTGTGCAGGTCCCTCACCCAGCATGCTCAGCAATACTCCCTCTGCTTGGGGACAGACACAGTCATAGAGATATACGGTATTATACTGAGAGCACGTGTGCAGGTCCCTCACCCAGCATGCTCAGCAATACTCCCTTTGCCCGGGGACAGACACAGCCATAGAGATATACGGTATTATACTGAGAGCACGTGTGCAGGTCCCTCACCCAGCATGCTCAGCAATACTCCCTTTGCCCGGGGACAGACACAGCCATAGAGATATACAGTAATATACTGAGAGCACGTGTGCAGGTCCCTCACCCAGCATGCTCAGCATTACTCCCTCTGCCTGGGGACAGACACAGCCATAGAGATATACAGTATTATACTGAGAGCACGTGTGCAGGTCCCTCACCCAGCATGCTCAGCATTACTCCCTCTGCCTGGGGACAGACACAGTCATAGAGATATACAGTATAATACTGAGAGCACGTGTGCAGGTCCCTCACCCAGCATGCTCAGCAATCCTCCCTCTGCCTGGGGACAGACACAGTCATAGAGATATACAGTATTATACTGAGAGCACGTGTGCAGGTCCCTCACCCAGCATGCTCAGCAATACTCCCTCTTCCTGGGGACAGACACAGTCATAGAGATATACAGTATTATACTGAGAGCACATGTGCAGATCCCTCACCCAGCATGCTCAGCAATACTCCCTCTGCCTGGGGACAGACACAGTCATAGAGATATACAGTATTATACTGAGAGCACGTGTGCAGGTCCCTCACCCAGCATGCTCAGCAATACTCCCTCTGCCTGGGGACAGACACAGTCATAGAGATATACGGTATTATACTGAGAGCACATGTGCAGATCCCTCACCCAGCATGCTCAGCAATACTCCCTCTGCCTGGGGACAGACACAGTCATAGAGATATACAGTATTATACTGAGAGCACGTGTGCAGGTCCCTCACCCAGCATGCTCAGCAATACTCCCTCTGCCTGGGGACAGACACAGTCACAGAGATATACAGTATTATACTGAGAGCACATGTGCAGGTCCCTCACCCAGCATGCTCAGCATTACTCCCTCTGCCTGGGGACAGACACAGTCACAGAGATATACAGTATTATACTGAGAGCACATGTGCAGATCCCTCACCCAGCATGCTCAGCAATACTCCCTCTGCCTGGGGACAGACACAGTCACAGAGATATACGGTATTATACTGAGAGCACGTGTGCAGGTCCCTCACCCAGCATGCTCAGCATTACTCCCTCTGCCTGGGGACAGACACAGCCATAGAGATATACAGTATTATACTGAGAGCACGTGTGCAGGTCCCTCACCCAGCATGCTCAGCAATACTCCCTCTGCCTGGGGACAGACACAGCCATAGAGATATACAGTATTATACTGAGAGCACATGTGCAGATCCCTCACCCAGCATGCTCAGCAATACTCCCTCTGCCTGGGGACAGACACAGCCATAGAGATATACGGTATTATACTGAGAGCACGTGTGCACGTCCCTCACCCAGCATGCTCAGCAATACTCCCTCTGCCTGGGGACAGACACAGTCATAGAGATATACAGTATAATACTGAGAGCACGTGTGCAGGTCCCTCACCCAGCATGCTCAGCAATACTCCCTTTGCCTGGGGACAGACACAGTCATAGAGATATACGGTATTATACTGAGAGCACGTGTGCAGGTCCCTCACCCAGCTTGCTCAGCAACACTCCCTCTGCCTGGGGACAGACACAGCCATAGAGATATACAGTATTATACTGAGAGCGTGTATGCAGGTCCCTCACCCAGCATGCTCAGCAATACTCCCTCTGCCTGGGGACAGACACAGCCATAGAGATATACGGTATTATACTGAGAGCATGTGTGCAGGTCCCTCACCCAGCATGCTCAGCAATACTCCCTCTGCCTGGGGACAGACACAGTCATAGAGATGTACAGTATTATACTGAGAGCACGTGTGCAGGTCCCTCAACCAGCATGCTCAGCAATACTCCCTCTGCCTGGGGACAGACACAGCCATAGAGATATACAGTATTATACTGAGAGCACGTGTGCAGGTCCCTCACCCAGCATGCTCAGCAATACTCCCTCTGCCTGGGGACAGACACAGTCATAGAGATATACGGTATTATACGGAGAGCATGTGTGCAGGTCCCTCACCCAGCATGCTCAGCAATACTCCCTCTGCCTGGGGACAGACACAGCCATAGAGATATACACTATTATACTGAGAGCACGTGTGCAGGTCCCTCACCCAGCATGCTCAGCAATACTCCCTCTGCCTGGGGACAGACACAGCCATAGAGATATACGGTATTATACTGAGAGCACGTATGCAGGTCCCTCACCCAGCATGCTCAGCAATACTCCCTCTGCCTGGGGACAGACACAGTCATAGAGATATACAGTATTATACTGAGAGCACGTGTGCAGGTCCCTCACCCAGCATGCTCAGCAATACTCCCTCTTCCTGGGGACAGACACAGCCATAGAGATATACAGTATTATACTGAGAGCACGTGTGCAGGTCCCTCACCCAGCATGCTCAGCAATACTCCCTCTGCCTGGGGACAGACACAGCCATAGAGATATACAGTATTATACTGAGAGCACGTGTGCAGGTCCCTCACCCAGCATGCTCAGCAATCCTCCCTCTGCCCGGGGACAGACACAGCCATAGAGATATACGGTATTATACTGAGAGCACGTGTGCAGGTCCCTCACCCAGCATGCTCAGCAATACTCCCTTTGCCCGGGGACAGACACAGCCATAGAGATATATAGTAATATACTGAGAGCACGTGTGCAGGTCCCTCACCCAGCATGCTCAGCATTACTCCCTCTGCCTGGGGACAGACACAGCCATAGAGATATACAGTATTATACTGAGAGCACGTGTGCAGGTCCCTCACCCAGCATGCTCAGCAATCCTCCCTCTGCCCGGGGACAGACACAGCCATAGAGATATACGGTATTATACTGAGAGCACGTGTGCAGGTCCCTCACCCAGCATGCTCAGCAATACTCCCTTTGCCCGGGGACAGACACAGCCATAGAGATATACAGTAATATACTGAGAGCACGTGTGCAGGTCCCTCACCCAGCATGCTCAGCATTACTCCCTCTGCCTGGGGACAGACACAGCCATAGAGATATACGGTATTATACTGAGAGCACGTGTGCAGGTCCCTCACCCAGCATGCTCAGCATTACTCCCTCTGCCTGGGGACAGACACAGTCATAGAGATATACAGTATTATACTGAGAGCACGTGTGCAGGTTCCTCACCCAGCATGCTCAGCAAGACTCCCTCTGCCACCCAGCATGCTCAGCAATTCTCCCTCTGCCCGGGGACAGACACAGCCATAGAGATATACAGTAATATACTGAGAGCACGTGTGCAGGTCCCTCACCCAGCATGCTCAGCAATACTCCCTCTTCCTGGGGACAGACACAGCCATAGAGATATACAGTCTTATACTGAGAGCACGTGTGCAGGTCCCTCACCCAGCATGCTCAGCAATACTCCCTCTGCCTGGGGACAGACACAGTCATAGAGATATACAGTATTATACTGAGAGCACGTGTGCAGGTCCCTCACCCAGTATGCTCAGCAATACTCCCTCTGCCTGGGGACAGACACAGTCACAGAGATATACAGTATTATACTGAGAGCATGTGTGCAGGTCCCTCACCCAGCATGCTCAGCAATACTCCCTCTTCCTGGGGACAGACACAGCCATAGAGTTATACAGTATTATACTGAGAGCACGTGTGCAGGTCCCTCACCCAGCATGCTCAGCAATACTCCCTCTGCCTGGGGACAGACACAGCCATAGAGATATACAGTATTATACTGAGAGCACGTGTGCAGGTCCCTCACCCAGCATGCTCAGCAATACTCCTTCTGCCTGGGGACAGACACAGCCATAGAGATATACAGTATTATACTGAGAGCACGTGTGCAGGTCCCTCACCCAGCATGCTCAGCAATACTCCCTCTGCCTGGGGACAGACACAGTCATAGAGATATACGGTATTATACTGAGAGCACGTGTGCTGGTCCCTCACCCAGCATGCTCAGCAATACTCCCTCTGCCTGGGGACAGACACAGCCATAGAGATATACAGTATTATACTGAGAGCATGTATGCAGGTCTGTCACCCAGCATGCTCAGCAATCCTCCCTCTGCCCGGGGACAGACACATTCATAGAGATATACAGTATTATACTGAGAGCATGTATGCAGGTCTGTCACCCAGCATGCTCAGCAATACTCCCTCTGCCTGGGGACAGACACAGCCATAGAGATATACAGTATTATACTGAGAGCACGTGTGCAGGTCCCTCACCCAGCATGCTCAGCAATACTCCCTCTGCCTGGGGACAGACACAGCCATAGAGATATACAGTATTATACTGAGAGCACGTGTGCAGGTCCCTCGACCAGCATGCTCAGCAATACTCCCTCTGCCTGGGGACAGACACAGTCATAGAGATATACAGTATTATACTGAGAGCACGTGTGCAGGTCCCTCACCCAGCATGCTCAGCAATACTCCCTCTGCCTGGGGACAGACACAGCCATAGAGATATACAGTATTATACTGAGAGCACGTGTGCAGGTCCCTCACCCAGCATGCTCAGCAATACTCCCTCTGCCTGGGGACAGACACAGTCATAGAGATATACAGTATTATACTGAGAGCACGTGTGCAGGTCCCTCACCCAGCATGCTCAGCAATACTCCCTCTGCCTGGGGACAGACACAGCCATAGAGATATACAGTATTATACTGAGAGCACGTGTGCAGGTCCCTCACCCAGCATGCTCAGCAATACTCCCTCTGCCTGGGGACAGACACAGCCATAGAGATATACAGTATTATACTGAGAGCACGTGTGCAGGTCCCTCACCCAGCATGCTCAGCAATACTCCCTCTGCCTGGGGACAGACACAGCCATAGAGATATACAGTATTATACTGAGAGCACGTGTGCAGGTCCCTCACCCAGCATGCTCAGCAATACTCCCTCTGCCTGGGGACAGACACAGTCATAGAGATATACAGTATTACACTGAGAGCACGTGTGCAGGTCCCTCACCCAGCATGCTCAGCAATACTCCCTCTGCTTGGGGACACTCTATAGCCATTCAGCAGCTTTCATGCACAGGTTGAAGGACACATTTCTCAGTAACCAGCCACAGGTGCTATGCATAACCCTATGTCCCATTAAACCTACAGTACCTGTAGGACAGCAGGTACTGCCAGCCAGAGCTTACCTGTAGGACAGCAGGTAGTGCCAGTCAGAGCTTACCTGTAGGACAGCAGGTACTGCCAGTCAGAGCTTACCTGTAGAACAGCAGGTACTGCCAGCCAGAGCTTACCTGTAGCACAGCAGGTAGTGACACCAGGGCTTACCTATAGGACAACAGGTACTGCCAGCCAGGGCATACCTATAGGACAACAGGTACTACCAGCCATAGCTTACCTGTAGGACAGCAGGTACTGCCAGCCAGAGCTTACCTCTAGGACAGCAGGTACTACCAGTCAGAGCTTATCTCTAGGACAGCAGGTACCGCCAGACAGGGCTTATCTCTAGGACAGCAGGTACCGCCAGACAGGGCTTATCTCTAGGACAGCAGGTACCGCCAGACAGGGCTTATCTCTAGGACAGAAGGTACCGCCAGACAGGGCTTATCTCTAGGACAGAAGGTACTGCAGCCAGAGCTTACCTATAAGACAACAGGTACTGCCAGCCAGGGATTCCCACTAAGACAGCAGTTACTGCCAGCCAGGGCTTACCTCTAGGACAAAGTTTATCTGTAAGACAGCAGGTACTGCAGCCATAGCTTACCTTTAGGACACCAGGTGAGTGTTACCCCACTCTCAGCACCTCTAGCACACCAGAAGAGCATACCCCACTCTCAGCACCTCTATGACACCAGGTGAACATACCCCACTTTCAGCACCTCTAGGACACCCTAAGAGCATTCCCCCACTCTCAGCACCTCTAGGACACCAGGCGAGAGTAATCACACACTCAGCGCCTCTAGGACACCAGAAGAACATACCCGCACTCTCAGCACCTCTAGGACACCAGAAGAGCGTACTCACACTCTCAGCACCTCTAGGACATGAGAAGAGTGTACCCCCACTCTCAGCACCTCGAGGACACCAGAAGAGCATACCCCACTCTCGGCACCTCTAGGACACCAGAAGAGCATATCCCCACTCTCAGCACCTTTAGGACACCAGAAGAGCGTATCCCACTCTTAGCACCTCTAGGACACCAGAGGAGCATACCCCACTCACAGCACCTCTAGGACACCAAAAGAACATACCCGCACTCTCAGCACCTCTAGGACACCAGAAGAGTGTACTCACACTCTCAGCACCTCTAGGACACCAGAAGAGTGTACCCCCACTCTCAGCACCTCTAGGACACCAGAAGAGCATACCCCCACTCTCAGCACCTCTTGGACATCAGAAGAGCATACCCCCACTATCAGCACCTCTAGGACACCAGAAGAGCATATCCCACTCTCAGCACCTCTAGGACACCAGAAAAGCATGTCCCCACTCTCATAACCTGTAGGACACCAGAAGAACATACCTGCACTCTCAGCTCCTCTAGGACACCAGAAGAGCGTATCCCACTCTCAGCACCTCTAGGACACCAGAAGAGCATAACCCTCTCACAGCAACTCTAGGACACCAGAAGAACATGCCTGCACTCTCAGCACCTCTAGGACACCAGAAGAGCTTACTCACACTCTCAGCACCTCTAGGACACCAGAAAAGCATGTCCTCACTCTCATAACCTCTAGGACACCAGAAGAACATACCCGCACTCTCAGCTCCTCTAGGACAGCAGATAAGCATACCCCCACTCTCAGCATCTTTAAGACACCAGAAGAGCGTATCCCACTCTCAGCACCTCTAGCACACCAGAAGAGCATACCCCACTCACAGCACCTGTAGAACACCAGAAGAACATACCCTCACTTTCAGCACCTCTAGTACACCAGAAGAGTGTACCCCCACTCTCAACACCTCTAGGACATCAGAAGAGCATACCCCCTCTATCAGCACCTCTAGGACACTAGAAGAGCGTATCCCACTCTCAACACCTCTAGGACACCAGAAAAGCATGTCCCCACTATCATAACCTCTAGGACACCAGAAGAACATACCCGCAGTCTCAGCACCATTAGGACACCAGAAGAGCGTATCCCACTCTCAGCACCTCTAGGGCACCAGAAGAGCATACCCCCTCTCAGCACCTCTAGGACACCAAAAGAACATACCCGCACTCTCAGCACCTCTAGGACACCAGAAGAGCGTACTCACACTCTCAGCACCCCTAGGACACCAGAAGAGTGTACCCCCACTCTCAGCACCTCTAGGACACCAGAAGACTGTACCCCCACTCTCAGCACCTCTAGGACACCAGAAGAGCATACCCAACCCTCAGCACCTCTAGGACACCCCACTCTTAGCATCTCTAGGACACCAATTGAGCATACCCCACTCTCAGCACCTCTAGGACACCAGAAGAGTGTACCCCCACTCTCAGCACCTCTTAGACACCAGAAGAGTGTACCCCCACTCTCAGCACCTCTAGGACAACAGGAAAAGCATGTCCCCACTCTCATAACCTCTAGGACACCAGAAGAGCATACCCCACTCTCAGCACCTCTAGGACACCAGAAGAACATACCCGCACTCTCAGCACCTCTAGGACACCAGAAGAGCGTACTCACACTCTCAGCACCTTTAGGAGTCGAGGAGTGTGTACCCCCACTCTCAGCACCTCTAGGGCACCAGATGAGCATACCCTCACTCTCAGCACCTCTAGGACACCAGGTGAGCATTCCCCCACTCTCAGCACCTCTAGAACACCAAATAGGCATACCCCACTTTCAGCCCTTCTAGGGCACCAGAAGAGCATAACCCCACTCTCAAAACCTCTAGGACACCAGAAGAGCATACCCCACTCTCAGCACCTCTCGGACACCAGAAGAGCATACCCCACTCTCAGCTCCTCTAGGATACCAGAAGAGCGTACCCCGAGTCTCAGCAACTCTAGGACACCAGAAGAGCGTACCCCCACTCTCAGCACCTCTAGGACACCAAATGAGCATACCCCACTCTCAGCCCCTCTAGGGCACCAGAACAGCATAACCCCACTCTCAACACCTCTAGGACACCAGAAGAGAATACCCCACTCTCAGCAGCTCTACAACACCAGAAGAACATACCCGCACTCTCAGCACTTCTAGGACACCAGTATAGCGTACTCACACTGTCATCACCTGTAGGACACCAAAAGAGTGTACCCCCACTCTCAGCACCTCTAGGACACCAGAAGAGCGTACCCCTACTCTCAGCACCTCTAGGACATAAAATGAGCATACCCCACTCTCTGCCCCTCTATTGCACCAGAAGAGCATAACCCCACTCTCAGCACCTCTAGGACACCAACATAGCATACCCCACTCTCAGCACCTCTAGGACACAAGAAGAGCGTACCCCCACTCTCAGCACCTCTTGGACACAAGAAGAGCATGTCCCCACTCTCATAACCTCTAGGACACCAGAAGAACATACCTGAACTCTCAGCACCTCTAGGACACCAGTAGAGCGTACTCACAATCTCAGCACCTGTAGGACACCAGAAGAGTGTACCCCCACTCTCAGCACCACTAGGACACCAGAAGAGCGTTCCCCCACTCTCAGCACCTCTAGGACACCAAATGAGCACACCCCCACTCTCAGCACCTCTAGGACATCAGAAGAGCATGTCCCCACTTTCATAACCTCTAGCACACCAGTTGAACATACCCGCACTCTCAGCTTCTCTAGGACACCAGTTGAGAATACCCCCACTACCAACACCTCTAGGACACCAGAATAGCGTAATCCCACTCTCAGCACCTCTAGGACAACAGAAGAGCGTGCCCCACTCTCAGCACCTCTAGGACACCAGAAGAGCATACCCCACTCTCAGCTCCTCTAGGACACCAGTTGAGCATACCCCCACTATCAACACCTCTAGGACACCAAATTAGCATATCCCACTCTCAGCACCTCTAGGATACCAAATGAGCATACCCCACTCTCTGCACTTCTAGGACACCAGAAGAGCATACCCGCACTCTCAGCACCCCTAGGACACCAGAAGAGCATACCCCACTCTCGGCAACTCTAGGACACCAGAAGAGCATACCCCACTCTCAGCACCTCTCGGACACCAGAAGAGCATACCCCACTCTCAGCAACTCTAGGACACCAGAAGAGCGTACCCCCACTCTCAGCACCTCTAGGACAAAAAATGAGCATACCCCACTCTCAGCCCCTCTAGGGCACCAGAACAGCATAACCCCACTCTCAACACCTCTAGGACACCAGAAGAGAATACCCCACTCTCAGCAGCTCTACAACACCAGAAGAACATACCCGCACTCTCAGCACTTCTAGGACACCAGTATAGCGTACTCACACTGTCATCACCTGTAGGACACCAAAAGAGTGTACCCCCACTCTCAGCACCTCTAGGACACCAGAAGAGCGTACCCCTACTCTCAGCACCTCTAGGACATAAAATGAGCATACCCCACTCTCTGCCCCTCTAGGGCACCAGAAGAGCATAACCCCACTCTCAGCACCTCTAGGACACCAACATAGCATACCCCACTCTCAGCACCTCTAGGACACAAGAAGAGCGTACCCCCACTCTCAGCACCTCTTGGACACCAGAAGAGCATGTCCCCACTCTCATAACCTCTAGGACACCAGAAGAACATACCTGAACTCTCAGCACCTCTACGACATCAGAAGAGTGTACCCCACTCTCAGCACCTCTAGGACACCAGAAGAGCATACCCCACTCTCAGCCCCTCAAATACACCAGAAGAGCGTACCCCCACTCTCAGCACCTCTAGGACACCAGAAGAGCATACCCCACTCTCAGCACCTCTAGGACATAGAAGAGCGTACTCACACTCTCAGCACCTCTAGGACACCAGAAGAGCGTACCCCCACTCTCAGCACCTCTAGGACACCAGGTGAGCATACCCCCACTCTCAGCACCTCTAGAACACCAAAGAGGCATACCCCACTCTCAGCCCCTCTTGGACACCAGAAGAGCATAACCCCACTCTCAACATCTCTATGACACCAGAAGAGAATACCCCACTCTCAGCACCTCTAGAACACCAGAAGAACATAGCCGCACTCTCAGCACTTCTAGGACACCAGTATAGCGTACTCACACTCTCATCACCTGTAGGACACCAAAAGAGAGTACCCCCACTCTCAGCACCTCTAGGACAGCAGAAGAGCGTACCCCTACTCTCAGCACCTCTAGGACACCAAATGAGCATACCCCACTCTCAGCCCCTCTAGGGCACCAGAAGAGCATAACCCCACTCTCAGCACCTCTAGGACACCAGAAGAGCGTACTCACACTCTCAGCATCTCTAGGACACCAGAAGAGCGTACTCACACTCTCAGTACCTGTAGGACACCAGAAGAGTGTACCCCCACTCTCAGCACCTCTAGGATACCAATATAGCATACCCAACTCTCAGCACCTCTAGGACACGAGAAGAGCATACTCCCACTCTCAGCACCTCTTGGACACCAGAAGAGCATGTCCCTACTCTCATAACCTCTAGGACAACAGAAGAACATACCCGAACTCTCAGCACCTCTATGACATCAGAAGAGTGTACCCCCACTCTCAGCACCTCTAGGACACCAGAAGAGCATACCCCACTCTCAGCCCTTCAAATACACCAGAAGAGCATACCCCCACTCTCAGCACCTCTAGGACACCAGAAGAGCATACCCCACTCTCAGCACCTCTAGGACATAGAAGAGCGTACTCACACTCTCAGCACCTCTAGGACACCAGAAGAGCGTACCCCCACTCTCAGCACCTCCATGACACCAGGTGAGCATACCCCCACTCTCAGCACCTCTGGAACACCAAATAAGCATACCCCACTCTCAGCCCCTCTAGGGCACCAGAAGAGCATGACCCCACTCTCAGCCCCTCTAGGACACCAGAAGAGAATACCCCTCTCTCAGCACCTCTAGGACACCAGAAGAACATGCTCACACTCTCAGCACCTCTAGGACACCAGAAGAGCGTATTCACACTCTCAGCACCTCTAGGACACCAGAAGAGCGTAACCCCACTCTCAGCACCTCTAGGACACCAGGTGAGCATACCCCCACTCTCAGCACCTCTAGGACACCAGAAGAGCGTACCCCCAGTCTCAGCAACTCTAGGACACCAGAAGAGTGTACCCCCACTCTCAGCACCTCTAGGACACCAGAAGACCGTACCCAACTCTCAGCAACTCTTGGACACCAGAAGAGCATACCCCCATTCTCAGCACCTCTAGGATACCAGAAGAGCGTACCCGCACTCGTAGCTCCTCTAGGACACCAGGTGAGCGTACCCCAACTCTCAGCACCTCTAGGACATCAGAAGAGCATGTCCCCACTCATAACCGCTAGGACACTAGAAGAACATACCCGCACTCTCAGCTCCTCTAGGATACCAGGTCAGCCTACCCCCACTATCAGCACCTCTAGGACAACAGAAGAGCGTACCCCCACTCTCAGCACCTCTAGGACACCAAATGAGCATATCCCACTCTCAGCACCTCTGGACACCAGGCGAGAGTAATCACACACTCAGCGCCTCTAGGACACCAGAAGAACATACCCGCACTCTCAGCACCTCTAGGACACCAGAAGAGCGTACCCACACTCTCAGCACCTGTAGGACACCAGAAGAGTGTACCCCCACTCTCAACACCTCTAGGACATCAGAAAAGTGTACCCCCCCTCTCTGCACCTCTGGACACCAGGCGAGAGTAATCACACACTCAGCGCCTCTAGGACACCAGAAGAACATACCCGCACTCTCAGCACCTCTAGGACACCAGAAGAGAATACCCCCACTCTCAGCACCGCTAGGACACCAGAACAGCATATCCCCACTCTCATAACCTCTAGGACACCAGAAGAACATACCCGCACTCTCAGCTCCTCTAGGACACCAGATGAGCATACCCCCACTCTCAGCACCTTTAGGACACCAGAAGAGAATACCCCACTCTCAGCACCACTAGGACACCAGAAGAACATACCCACACTCTCAGCACCTCTAGGACACCAAATGAGCATATCCCACTCTCAGCACCTCTAGGATACCAAATGAGCATACCCCACTCTCAGCGCCTCTAGGACACCAGAAGAGCATACCCCACTCTCAGCACCTCTAGGACACCAGAAGAGCATACTCACACTATCAGCACCACTAGGACACGACAAGAGTGTACCCCCACTCTCAGCACCTCTAGGACACCAGGTGAGCATACCCCCACTCTCAGCACCTCTAGGACACCAAATGAGCACACCCCCACTCTCAGCACCTCTAGGACATCAGAAGAGCATGTCCCCACTTTCATAACCTCTAGCACACCAGTTAAACACACCCGCACTCTCAGCTTCTCTAGGACACCAGTTGAGCATACCCCCACTATCAACACCTCTAGGACACCAAATTAGCATATCCCACTCTCAGCACCTCTAGGATACCAAATGAGCATACCCCACTCTCTGCACCTCTAGGACACCATAAGAGCATACCCGCACTCTCAGCACCCCTAGGACACCAGAAGAGCATACCCCACTCTCGGCAACTCTAGGACACCAGAAGAGCATACCCCACTCTCAGCACCTCTCGGACACCAGAAGAGCATACCCCACTCTCAGCAACTCTAGGACACCAGAAGAATGTACCCCCACTCTCAGCACCTCAAGTACACCAGAAGAGCATACCCCACTCTCAGCACCTCTCGAACACCAGAAGAGCATACCCCACTCTCAGCTCCTCTAGGATACCAGAAGAGCGTACCCCGAGTCTCAGCAACTCTAGGACACCAGAAGAGCGTACCCCCACTCTCAGCACCTCTAGGACACCAGAAGAGCGTACCCCCACTCTCAGCAACTCTAGGACACCAGAAGAGCGTACCCCACTCTCAGCAACTCTAGGACACCAGAAGAGCATATCCCCATTCTTAGCACCTCTAGGACACCAGGTGAGCATACCCCCACTCTCAGCACCTCTAGCACACCAGAAGAGCATACCCGCACTTGTAGCTCCTCTAGGATACCTGGTGAGTGTACCCCAACTCTCAGCACCTCTAGGACATCAGAAGAGCATGACCCCACTCTCATATCCTCTAGGACACCAGTTGAGCAAACCCCCACTATCAACACCTCTAGGACAACAGAATAGCGTAATCCCACTCTCATCACCACTAGGACAACAGTAGAGCATACCCCCACTCTCAGCACCTCTAGGACACCAGAAGAGCATACCCCACTCTCAGCTCCTCTAGGACACCAGAAGAGCATGTCCCCACTCTCAAAACCTCTAGGACTCCAGAAGAGTGTACCCCCACTCTCAGCACCTCTAGGACACCAAATGAGCATACCCCACTCTCAGCACCTCTAGGACACCAGAAGAGTATACCCGCGCTCTCACTACCCCTAGGACACCAGAAGAGGATAACCCAATCTCAGCACCACTAGGACACCAGAAGAGCGTACCCACACTCTCAGCTACTCTAGGATACCAGAAGAGCGTACCCCCAGTCTCAGCAACTCTAGGACACCAGAAGAGCGTACCACCACTCTCAGCACCTCTAGGACACCAGAAGAGCGTACCCACACTCTCAGCTACTCTAGGATACCAGAAGAGCGTACCCCCATTCTCAGCACCTCTAGGACACCAGGTGAGCATACCCCCACTCTCAGCATCTCTAGCACACCAGAAGAGCGTACCCCCTCTCTCATCACCTCTAGGATACCAGAAGAGCGTACCCGCACTCGTAGCTCCTCTAGGACACCAGGTGAACGTACCCCAACTCTCAGCACCTCTAGCACATCAGAAGGATATGACCCCACTCTCATATCCTCTAGGACACCAGTTGAGCATACCCCCACTATCAACACCTCTAGGACACCAGAATAGCGTAATCCCACTCTCATCACCTCTAGGACAACAGAAGAGCGTACCCCCACTCTCAGCACCTCTAGGACACCAGAAGAGCATACCCCACTCTCAGCTCCTCTAGGACACCAGAAGAGCATGTCCCCACTCTCATAACCTCTAGGACACCAGAAGAGCGTACCCCCACTCTCAGCTCCTCTAGGACACCAAATGAGCATATCCCACTCTCAGCACCTCTAGGATACCAAATGAGCGTACCCCCACTCTCATCACCTATAGGACACCAGAAGAGCATACCCCACTCTCAGCTCCTCTAGGACACCAGGTGAGCATACCCCACTCTCAGCACCTCTAGTACACCAGAAGAGCATACCCGCACTCTCAGCACCTCTAGGACACCAGAAGAGCATACCCCACTCTCAGCACCTCTAGGACACCAGAAGAGCGTACCCACACTCTCAGCTACTCTAGGACACCAGAAGAGAGTACCCCCAGTCTCAGCAACTCTAGGACACCAGAAGAGCGTACCCCCACTCTCAGCACCTCTAGGACACCAGAAGAGCATACCCGTCTCAGCAACTCTAGGACACCAGTAGAGTGTACCCCCACTCTCAGCATCTCTAGGACACCAGGTGAGCGTACCCCCATTCTCATCACCTCTAGGACACCTGGTGAGCGTACCCCCATTCTCAGCACCTCTAGGACACCAGGTGAGCATACCCCCACTCTCAGCACCTCTAGGACACCAGAAGAGCATACCCCACTCTCAGCACCTCTAGGACACCAGAAGAACATACCTGCACTCTCAGCTCCTCTAGGACACCAGGTGAGCATACACCCACTATCAGCACCTCTAGGACACCAGAAGAGCGTACCCCCTCTCTCAGCACCTCTATGACAACATAAGAGTGTACCCCCACTCTCAGCACCTCTAGGACAACAGAAGAGTGTACCGCCACTCTCAGCTCCTCTAGGACACCAGGTGATCATACCCCCACTATCAGCACCTCTAGGACACCAGAAGAGTTTACCCCCACTCTCAGCACCTCTAGGACACCTGAAGAGCATACCCCACTCTTGGCACCTCTAGGACAACAGAAGAGTGTACCCCCACTCTCAGCACCTCTAGGACAACAGAAGAGCATACCTCACTCTCAGCACCTCTAGGACACCAGGTGAGCAAACCCCCACTCTCAGCACCTCTAGAACACCAAATGAGCATACCCCTCTCTCAGCCCCTCTAGGACACCAGAAAAGAATACCCCTCTCTCAGCCCCTCTAGAGCACCAGAAGAACATACCCGCACTCTCAGCACCTCTAGGACACCAGAAGAGCGTACTCACACTCTCAGCACCTGTAGGACACCAGAAGAGTGTACCCTCACTCTCAGCACCTCTAGGACACCAGAAGAGCGTACCCCCACTCTCAGCACCTCTAGGACACCAGGTGAGCATACCCCCACTATCAGCACCTCTAGGACACCAGAAGAGAATACCCCCACTCTCAGCACCTCTAGGACACCAGAACAGCATATCCCCACTCTCATAACCTCTAGGACACCAGAAGAACATACCCGCACTCTCAGCTCCTCTAGGACACCAGATGAGCATACCCCCACTCTCAGCACCTTTAGGACACCAGAAGAGAATACCCCACTCTCAGCACCACTAGGACACCAGAAGAACATACCCACACTCTCAGCACCTCTAGGACACCAGAAGAGCGTACCCACACTCTCAGCACCTGTAGGACACCAGAAGAGTGTACCCCCACTCTCAACACCTCTAGGACATCAGAAAAGTGTACCCCCCCTCTCTGCACCTCTGGACACCAGGCGAGAGTAATCACACACTCAGCGCCTCTAGGACACCAGAAGAACATACCCGCACTCTCAGCACCTCTAGGACACCAGAAGAGCGTACTCACACTCTCAGCACCTCTAGGACACCAGAAGTGTGTACCCCCACTCTCAGCTCCTCTAGGACACCAGAAGAGCATGTCCCCACTCTCATAACCTCTAGGACACCAGAAGAACATACCCGCACTCTCAGCTCCTCTAGGTCACCAGATGAGCATTCCCCAACTCTCAGCACCTCTAGGACACCAGAAGAGCGTACCCCCACTCTCAGCATCTCTAGGACACCAGAAGAGCATGCCCCACTCTCACCAACTCTAGGACACCAGGTGAGCGTAACCGCACTCTCAGCACCTCTGGGTCCCTAGAGGCCCAAAGTAGAATGCCTCTGCATAGTCACCTGTCATAGGTATTGAGAGCAGGCAGACGGGACCCACCTTTAGCTGCAGCGCAGGAAATGGTGATGAGTAGGAGGATGAGGAATGACATGTTGGATGGATGCACAGTGACTGCAGTAACCAGCTCCGTCTATGCCGCCGTTAGCAGATGGGGCAGAGGTCATGTTTATCAGCTGGTTAATATTAGAATGTTGGGAGATGGCAGAACATTTTTGTTTGTACAGCACAGAGTTGAGCACATGTAACACACCTACACCACACACATGTGCCCCACTGCTCATAAATGACCTTTGTATTATTATTATTATTATCATCCTTTATTTATATGGCACCACAAGTGTTCCGCAGCGCCTTACACAGTACAAATAATTGAACAAGCAACAAGTGACTTTAAATAAATAAGCAACCAGGTGTTAGGTGCCCGAGTGTGGAGTTAATAACAGTACAGTATAAGTAAGGAGAAGCACAAGAGGGCCCTGCTCATGAGAGCCTACATTCTAATGAGGAGGGGCAGACAGACAAGGGTGACACAGATGGGGTAGACGGGAGGAAGAAGCATGTACCTATGGGTTAGAATGAGAGCTGAAAGGCCTGAATGAAGTAGTGGGTCTTGAGTGCCTGTTTGAAGATTTGTAGAGAGGGGGAGAGTTCCAAAGGTGGGGAGCAGCACAGGCAAAGTCTTGGAGACGGGAGTGGGAGGAAGTAATCTTTGGCATGAGAGGCGGCATTTGTTGGACGTAGAGGATGGACAGGAGAGTGAAGGGAGATGAGATCAGAGATGTAAAAGGGAGAGGAGTGTGTGAGGGCTTTGTAAATGAATGTGAGAACCTTGAATTGGGTTCTGAAGGGGAAGGGGAGCCAGTGTAGGGCTTGTAAGAGAGGGGAGGCAGATATACAGCATTTGGAGAGAAAGATGAGCCGAGCAGCAGCATTGAGGACAGATTGGAGAGGAGAGAGGTGGGAGTTGGGGAGGCCAGATAGCAGGAAGTTACAGGAGATGACAGTGAGTGTATGAGGGTTTTAGTAGAATCCTGGGTAAGAAAGGGTCTGATCCTGGAAATATTTTTGAGTTGTCAATGACAGGACTGCGAGAAATTCTGGATATGTGGTTTGAATGAGAGGGAGGAGTCCAGGATAACTCCAAGACAGCGCACTTTGGGGCTAGAGGAGATAGTTGTGCCATCAATAGATAATGAAATTGTGGGAAGTGAGATTACTGTATGTGGGAGGGTGGGAATATGATCATCTCAGTCTTAGACATGTTAAGTGTAAAAAATCACTGGGACATCTAGGACAAGATTGCAGAGAGATAGTTGGAGATACGAGTAAGTAGAGAGGGGGAGAGGTCAGGGGAGGAGAGGTAGATCTGAGTATCATCAGCATAGAGATGATATTGGAGCCCAAAAGAGCTGATAAGCTCAACTAAAGAGGACATATAGAGGGAAAATAGGAGAGGTCCAAGAACAGAACCTTGGGGAACACCTATTGTAAGAGGCTGTGAGGAGTCATGAGAGGAGACAGAGAAGGATCGGTCATAGAGGTAGGAGGACAGCCAGGAGAGGGCAGTGTCATGTAGAGTGGGAGTGAAGAATTTGCAGCAGGAGAGGGTGGTCCACAGTGTCAAAAGCAGCAGAAAGGTCAAGGAGAATGAGCAGAGACTAGTGGTCTTTGGATTTGGCAGCAAGGAGGTCATTGCTGACTTTCGTGAGGGCAGTTTCTGTGGAGTGGAGAGAACGGAAGCCAGATTGAAGTGAGTCAAGGAGGGAGTGGGAGGAAAGAAAGGTGGTAAGGTGTTTGTAAACAATACACTCAAGGAGCTTGGAAGCAAAAGGGAGGAGAGAGATGGGTCGGTAGTTGGAGAGGGAGTTAGGATCAAGGGTAGGTTTTTTAAGAATGGGGGAGACAAGAGCATGTTTGAAAGCAGAAGGGACAGTGCCTGATAGGGAGAGATTGAGGTGGGCAAGATAGGAACAGGCAGAGGGAGAAAGGTACCTGAGAAGACGGGTATGGATAGGGTAAATGGGGGAAGTGGAAGTGGGGGAAGACTGGATAATTGCTATGACTCTCTCTCCAGATACAGGGGAGAAGGATGTCAGAGTTGGTAAGATGGATTTGGAGGGGTGGTCTGGGAAATAAGGGGGTGGGGTGCTGAGGATCTGGTGGGATATGATGTCCTGACATATGGAGTCAATTTTAGATTTAAAGTAGGTGGCAAAGTCAGAAGCAGAGAGCGAAGAGGGGAGGTGAGGAGGGGGTGGGCAGAGGAGGGAGTTGAAAGTGGAAAAGAGATGCCAGGGGTCAGGGGTTTGAGAACTGGGAGGAGATGAGATGCTTGAAATATGACTGTTTAGAGAGGGAAAGGGCAGCACTGTAGGATGACAGCATACATTTAAAACGGAGAAAATCTGCCTTAGAGCGTGATCTTCTCCACTGACACTCGGCGGTTCGTGAACACTTTTGCAGGTATCTGGTGCATTTGGAATGTCAGGGTTGAGGAGTAGATCTGCGAGTGTGAGTAGTGATTGCCGGAGCAACAGAGGGCCTGATTCAGAGCCGGACGCTATTTGCGCTCGCTCGTTCAGAAAAAGGGGCTGGATATTTAAAGAGAGTGTTCGCTCTTTGTGGTCTGTTGACGCCTCTATGTCTGAACGAGCGAACGAAACATGCGCTCGCTATTTTTTTAAAAACGCCCCCTGGCCGCTCGCATCCCACGTCATCTCCGCTATTTATTTGATTAATCAAGTACATCGAAAGGCGTATGAACTGCTCACAGTGCTTGTGGTTGGATTTTCCTACCGCAATCATGCGAGAAGTTCAGGCTAAGAAACAACCAAGTGACGTGGTAGATGACGCTGCTTTGTTAATTATGCACACCCTTAAAACGCCCGTTTTGACCGTTTGGCATGCCTGTGTTCGGATCTCCACTCCCCGTTTTCAAGCACCTTCCCCTGTTACCACCCACAAACGCTTCATTCTGTCAATCAAATTAGCATGCAATCGCTATTTAGCGAGCACACAATTTCCGACCGCAATGACTGGTTCGCGCATGCGTATTACAACCCATACGCATGCGCAGTTGTGCGAACATCGCTCGGAGCGAACAAGCGGACGCTTACGAGCGGCTCTGAATCAGGCCCAGAGTCCAGAGCAGAAGTAAGGGAGGCATTGTATAGGGAAGCAGCTTGTTCAGGGCAGGAGATAGAGGGCCTGACTCAGAGCCGGACGCTCTGACCACAGCATTCGCTCTGAATCAGGGCCCTCCTACATGGAAATGGATATGTGTCAACATGTGACGATTTGAAAATGGTAAGGATATGAGGCTCTAGGTATAGGGAAGAGCCATGAAGTAATGAGGCTGGAGATGTAGGGAGGAACGGTGAGGTAATAAGGCTGGAGATGTAGGGAAGAATGGTGACGGAATGAGGCTCGAGGTGTAGGGAAGTATGGTGAGGTAATGAGGCTATATATTTAGGGAGGAACAGTGAGGTAATGAGGCTGGAGATGTAGGAAAGAGCGGTGAGGTAATGAGGCTGGAGATGTAGGAAAGAGCGGAGAGGTAATGAGGCTGGAGATGTAGGAAAGAGCGGTGAGGTAATGAGGCTGGAGGTGTAGGGAGGAGTAGAGAGGTAATGAGGCTGGAGATGTAGGGAGGAGTAGAGAGGTAATAAGGCTGGAGATGTAGGGAGGAGCAGTGAGGTAATGAGGCTGGAGGTGTAGGGAGGAGTAGAGAGGTAATGAGGCTGGAGATGTAGGGAGGAGTAGAGAGGTAATGAGGCTGGAGATGTAGGGAGGAGCAGTGAGGTAATGAGGCTGGAGATGTAGGGAGGAGCAGTGAGGTAATGAGGCTGGAGATGTAGGGAGGAGCAGTGAGGTAATGAGGTTGGAGATGTAGGGAGGAGCAGTGAGGTCATGAGGTTGGAGATGTAGGGAGGAGCGGTGAGGTAATGAGGCTGGAGATGTAGGGAGGAGTAGAGAGGTAATGAGACTGGAGATGTAGGAAGGAGCGGTGAGGTAATGAGGCTGGAGATGTAGGAAGGAGCAGTGAGGTAATGAGGCTGGAGATGTAGGGAGGAGCAGTGAGGTAATGAGGCTGGAGATGTAGGGAGGAGCAGTGAGGTAATGAGGTTGGAGATGTAGGGAGGAGCGGTGAGGTAATGAGGTTGGAGATGTAGGGAGGAGCGGTGAGGTAATGAGGCTGGAGATGTAGGGAGGAGTAGAGTGGTAATGAGGCTGGAGATGTAGGGAGGAGCGGTGAGGTAATGAGGATGGAGATGTAGGGAAGAATGGTGAGGGAATGACGCTCGAGGTATAGGGAAGTATGGTGAGGTAATGAGGCTATATATTTAGGGAGGAACAGTGAGGTAATGAGGCTGGAGATGTAGGAAAGAGAGGTGAGGTAATGAGGCTGGAGATGTAGGAAAGAGCGGAGAGGTAATGAGGCTGGAGATGTAGGAAAAAGCGGTGAGGTAATGAGGCTGGAGGTGTAGGGAGGAGTAGAGAGGTAATGAGGCTGGAGGTGTAGGGAGGAGTAGAGAGGTAATGAGGCTGGAGATGAAGGGAGGAGTAGAGAGGTAATGAGGCTGGAGATGTAGGGAGGAGCAGTGAGGTAATGAGGCTGGAGATGTAGGGAGGAGCAGTGAGGTAATGAGGCTGGAGATGTAGGGAGGAGCAGTGAGGTAATGAGGTTGGAGATGTAGGGAGGAGCAGTGAGGTAATGAGGTTGGAGATGTAGGGAGGAGCGGTGAGGTAATGAGGCTGGAGATGTAGGGAGGAGTAGAGAGGTAATGAGACTGGAGATGTAGGAAGGAGCAGTGAGGTAATGAGGCTGGAGATGTAGGAAGGAGCGGTAAGGTAATGAGGCTGGAGATGTACGGAGGAGCAGTGAGGTAATGAGGCTTGAGATGTAGGGAGGAGCAGTGAGGTAATGAGGTAGGAGATGTAGGGAGGAGCGGTGAGGTAATGAGGTTGGAGATGTAGGGAGGAGCGGTGAGGTAATGAGGCTGGAGATGTAGGGAGGAGTAGAGTGGTAATGAGGCTGGAGATGTAGGGAGGAGCAGTGAGGTAATGAGGCTGGAGATGTAGGAAGGAGCAGTGAGGTAATGAGGCTGGAGATGAAGGGAGGAGCAGTGAGGTTATGAGGCTGGAGATGTAGGGAAGAGCAGTGAGGTAATGAGGCTGTAGATGTAGGGAGGAGCAGTGAGGTAATGAGGCTGGAGATGTAGGGAGGAGCAGTGAGGTAATGAGGCTGGAGATGTAGGGAGGAGCAGTGAGGTAATGAGGCTGGAGATGTAGGGAGGAGCAGTGAGGTAATGAGGATGGAGATGTAGGGAGGAGCAGTGAGGTAATGAGGTTGGAGATGTAGGGAGGAGCAGTGAGGTAATGAGGCTGGAGATGTAGGGAGGAGAAGTGAGGTAATGAGGCTGGAGATGTAGGGAGGAACAGTGAGGTAATGATGCTGGAGATGTAGGAAAGAGCTGTGAGGTAATGAGGCTGGAGATGTAGGGAGGAGTAGAGAGGTAATGAGGCTGGAGATGTAGGGAGGAGCAGTGAGGTAATGAGGCTGGAGATGTAGGGAGGAGCAGTGAGGTAATGAAACTGGAGATGTAGGAAGGAGCAGTGAGGTAATGAGGTTGGAGATGTAGGGAAGAGCAGTGAGTTAATGAGGCTGGAGATGTAGGGAGGAGCAGTGAGTTAATGAGGCTGGAGATGTAGGGAGGAGCAGTGAGGTAATGAGGCTGGAGATGTAGGGAGGAGCAGTGGTAAGGTATTAAGGCTGGAGATGTAGGGAGGAGCAGGGAGGTTATGAGGCTGGAGATGTAGGGAAGAGCAGTGAGGTAATGAGGCTGGAGATGTAGGAGGGAGCAGTGAGGTAATGAGGCTGGAGATGTAGGGAGGAGCAGTGAGGTAATGAGGCTGGAGATGTAGGAAGGAGCAGTGGTGAGGTAATAAGGCTGGAGATGTAGGGAAGAGCAGTGAGGTAATGAGGCTGGAGATGTAGGGAGGAGCAGTGAGATAATGAGGCTGGAGATGTAGGGAGGAGCAGTGGTGAGGTAATAAGGCTGGAGATGTAGGGAAGAGCAGTGAGGTAATAAGGCTGGAGATGCAGGGAAGAGCAGTGAGGTAATGAGGCTGGAGATGTAGGGAGGAGCGGTGAGGTAATGATGCTGGAGATGTAGAGAGGAGCAGTGAGGTAATGAGGCTGGAGATGTAGGGAAGAGCAGTGAGGAAATGAGGCTGGAGATGTAGGGAAGAGCAGTGAGGTAATGAGGCTGGAGATGTACGGTGGATTGGTGAGATAATGAGGCTGGAGATGTAGGGATGAGTAGTGAGTTAATGAGCCTGGAGATGTAGGAAGGAGCAGTGAGGTAATGAGGCTGAAGATGTAAGGATGAGTAGAGAGGTAATGAGGCTGGAGATGTAGGGAGGAGCGGTGAGGAGATGAGGCTGTAGATGTATGGAGCAGCAGTGAGGTAATGAGGCTGGAGATGTGGGGAGGAGTAGATAGGTAATGAGGCCGGAGATGTAGGGAGGATCGGTGAGGTAATGAGGATGGAGATGTAGGGAAGAATGGTGAGGGAATGAGGCAGGAGATGTAGGGAGGATCGGTGAGGTAGTAAGGCTGGAGATGTAGGGAAGAATGGTGAGGGAATGAGGCTCGAGGTGTAGGGAAGGATGGTGAGGTAATGAGGCTGTAGATTTAGGGAGGAGCCATAAAGTAATGAGGCTGGAGATGTAGGGAACATCGGTGAAGTAATGAGGCTGGAGGTGTAGGGAGGATCGTTGAGGTAATGAGGCTGGAGATGTAAGGAAGAATGGTGAGGTGATGAGGCTGGAGATGTAGGGAGGAGCTGTGAGGTTATGAGGCTGGAGATGTAGGGAGGAGCGGTGAGCAGATGAGGCTGTAGATGTATGGAGGAGCAGGGAGGTAATAAGGCTGGAGATGTAGGGAGGAGCAGTGAGTTAATGAGGCTGGAAATGTAGGGAGGAGCAGTGGTGAGGTAATAAGGCTGGAGATGTAGGGAGGAGCAGAGAGGCAATGAGGCTGGTGATGTAGGAAGGAGCGGTGAGGAGATGAGGCTGTAGATGTATGGAGGAGCAGTGAGGTAATGAGGCTAGAGATGTAAGGAGGAGCAGTGGTGAGGTAATAAGGCTGGAGATGTAGGGAGGAGCAGAGAGGCAATGAGGTTGGAGATGTAGGAAGGAGCAGTGAGGAGATGAGGCTGTAGATGTATGGAGGAGCAGTGAGGTAATGAGGCTGAAGATGTAGGGAGGAGCAGAGAGGTAATGAGGCTGGAGATGTAGGGAGGTTCGGTGAGGTAATGAGGATGGAGATGTAGGGAAGAATGGTGAGGGAATGAGGCTGGAGGTGTAGGGAACAGCCATAAAAGTAATGAACCTGGATGTATAGGGAGGAGCAGTGAGGTAATGAGCCTGCAGATATAGGAAGGTGCATTGAGGTAATGAGGCTGGAGATGTAGGAAAGAGCAGTGAGGTAATAAGGCTGGAGATGTAGGGAGGAGCAGGGAGGTAATAAGGCTGGAGATGTAGGGAGGAGCAGTGGTGAGGTAATGAGGCTGGAGATGTAGGGAGGAGGAGTGAGGTAATGAGGCTGGAGATGTAGGGAGGAGCAGGGAGGTAATGAGTCTGGAGATGTAGGGAGGAGCAGTCAGGTAATGAGGCTGGAGATGTAGGGAGGAGTGGTGATGAAATCAGCCCTTGGATAGATGTTACCCTCTGTACCTGAGAGGTTAGTATTACTCGATCAGGACGATCATCCACGTATCCTTCAGCACGCCAGAACACCTGACTGTTCCAGAGAGCCTCTGTTTATCTGTCTGCACTTGACCGTGTGGAGTCCCGGGTCCTGTATATCTCCGGGGATGCCCGGAATCCACTACCATGATATACACGTCAGCTCAGATCGTGGACTCACCTGTTGAACGTGTGACTATGTGGGGAGAGCTCTCTGGCCATAACAGTGGCTACCATCAGACGGCTAAACCCGGACATTTGTATTCTTACCCTGCAACCGTGAGTTACTAGCCCAATCACGAGGCTGTTTTTCCAAGGGACTATTTTACTGTCGGTTATCCAGACGGCCTTGTGGCTATTGTGCAATAGCACTATTGACATTTGTTTCGATTCCTTGCAAAGGATACATTGTTACTACGCTATAGCAACTGTAACTGTTTATTCAGCTACAGGTGGAGACGTTATATTTATATATTTTCTCCTCCAAGGAACTACATTACCAGATATTGGACAGCTATACATAGTGTCATGTCACTTAGCCAATATTAGATATATCTGCAGATTTAGGATATTCGTTGGGGTTCATTGTATATTTATTTGTATATTTATTTGTGTTGCAATTATTGCTACTTGTAATTCATATATATGTGCCATTTGTATATCAAATATTAAATATTGTCATTATTTCCTAGCAGTGCAAGTCCAGTGTGTGTTTTTTGGTTGGTATTGTTTCTGTTACGGAACTTTCACAGTAGGTTTCATCTGGACTTGCAGCGCAGGGGAAATTAGTATTTATTTATTTGTTCCCTTTTTTGGGGGGAGTCATTAGTTAAGCACCGTGTTTTATATTAGTTTTCTTGATGATGAAATGAGGCTGGAGATGAAGGGAGGAGCGGTGAGGTAATGAGGCTGGAGATGTAGGGAGGAGCAGTGAGGTAATGAGGCTGGAGATGTAGGAAAGAGCGGTGAGGTAATGAGGCTGGAGATGTAGGGAGGAGCGGTGAGGTAATGAGGCTGGAGATGTAGGGAGGAGCAGTGAGGTAATGAGACTGGAGATGTAGGAAGGAGCAGTGAGGTAATGAGGCTGGAGATGTAGGGAGGAGCAGTGAGGTAATGAGGCTGGAGATGTAGGGAGGAGCAGTGAGGTAATGAGGCTGGAGATGTAGGAAGGAGCAGTGAGGTAATGAGGCTGGAGATGTAGGGAGGAGCAGTGAGGTAATGAGGCTGGAGATGTAGGAAGGATTAGTGAGGTAATGAGGCTGGAGAAGTAGGGAGGAGCAGTGAGGTAATGAGGCTAGAGATGTAGGGAGGAGCAGTGAGGTAATGAGGCTGGAGATGTAGGGAGCAGCAGTGAGGTAATGAGGCTGGAGATATAGGGAGGAGCAGTGAGGTAAAAAGGCTGGAGATGTAGGAAAGAGCGGAGAGTTAATGAGGCTGGAGATCTAGGGAGGAGCAGGGAGGTAATAAGGCTAGAGATGTAGGGAGGAGCAGGGAGGTAATGAGGCTGGAGATGTAGGGAAGAGCAGTGAGGTAATGAGGCTGGAGATGTAGAGAGGAGCAGTGAGTTAATAAGGCTGGAGATGTATGGAGGAGCAGTGGTGAGATAGTAAGGCTGGAGATGTAGGGAGGAGCAGGGAGGAAATGAGGCTGGAGATGTAGGAAGGAGCGGTGAGGTAATGAGGCTGGAGATGTAGGGATGAGCAGAGAGGTAATAAGGCTGGAGATGTAGGGAGGAGAGGTGAGGTTATGAGGCTGTAGATGTATGGAGGAGCAGTGATGTAATGAGGCTGGAGATGTAGGAAGGAGCAGTGAGGTAATGAGGCTGGAGATGTACGGAGGAGCAATGAGGTATTGAGGCTGGAGATGTAGGGAGGAGCAGTGAGGTAATGAGGCTGGAGATGTAGGGAAGAGCAGTGAGGTAATGAGGCTGGAGATGTAGGGAGGAGCAGTGAGGTAATGAGGCTGGAGATGTAGGGAGGAGCAGTGAGGTAATGAGGCTGGAGATGCAGGGAGGAGCAGTGAGGTAATGAGGCTGGAGATGTAGGGAGGAGCAGTGAGGTAATGAGGCTGGAGATGTAGGGAGGAGCAGTGAGGTAATGAGGTTGGAGATGTAGGGAGGAGTAGTGAGGTAATGAGGCTAGAGATGTAGGGAGGAGCAGTGAAGTAATGAGGCTGGAGATGTAGGAAGGAGCGGTGAAGTGATGAGGCTGGAGATGTAAGGGGGAGCGGTGAGTTAATGAGGCTGGAGATGTAGGGAGGAGCAGTGAGTTAATGAGGCTGGAGATGTAGGGAGGAGCAGTAAGGTAATGAGGCTGGAGATGTAGGAAGGAGCGGTGAGGTAATGAGGCTGGAGATGTAGGGGGGAACAGTGAGGTAATAAGTCTGGAGATGTAGGGAGGAGCAGGGAGGTAATGAGCCTGGAGATGTAGGGAGGAGCAGTGGTGAGGTAATAAGGCTGGAGATGTGGGGAGGAGCAGGGAGGTAATGAGGCTGGAGATGTAGGAAAGAGTGGTGAGGTAATGAGGCTGGAGATGTAGGGAGGAGTAGAGAGGTAATGAGGCTGGAGATGTAGGGAGTAGTGGTGAGGAGATGAGGCTGTAGATGTATGGAGGAGCATTGAGGTAATGAGGCTGGAGATGTAGGGAGGAGCAGGGAGGTAATGAGGCTGGAGATGGAGGGCGGAGCAGTGAGTTAATGAGGATGGAGATGTAGGGAAGAATGGTGAGGGAATGAGGCTGGAGATGTAGGAAGGAGCAGTGAGGTAATGAGGCTGGAGATGTAGGGAAGAGCAGTGAGGTAATGAGGCTGGAGATGTAGGGAGGAGCAGTGAGTTAATGAGGCTCGGGATGTAGGGAGGAGCAGTGGTGAGGTAATGATGCATTTAGATGTAGGTAGAGCAGGGAGGTAATGAGGCTGGAAATGTAGGAAGGAGCAGTGAGGTAATGAGGCTGGAGATGTAGGGTGGAGTAGAGAGATAATGAGGCTGGAGATGTAGGGAGGAGCAGGCAGGTAATAAGGCTGGAGATGTAGGGAGGAGCAGTGAGTTAATGAGGCTGGAGATGTAGGGAGGAGCAGTGGTGAGGTAATAAGGCTGGAGATCTAGGGAGGAGCAGTGAGGTAATGAGGCTGGAGATGTAGGAAGGAGTGGTGAGGTAATGAGGCTGGAGATGTAGGGAGGAGTAGAGAGGTAATGAGGCTGGAGATGTATGGAGGAGCAGTGAGTTAATGATGCTGGAGATGTAGGGAGGAGCAGAGAGGTAATGAGGCTGGAGATGTAGGGAGGAGCAGTTAGTTAATAAGGCTGGAGATGTAGGGAGGAGCAGTGGTGAGATAGTAAGGCTGGAGATGTAGGGAGGAGCAGGGAGGTAATGAGGCTGGAGATGTAGGAAGGAGCGGTGATGTAATGAGGCTGGAGATGTAGGGATGAGCAGAGAGGTAATAAGGCTGGAAATGTAGAGTGGTGAGGAGATGAGGCTGTAGATGTATGGAGGAGCAGTGAGGTAATGAGGCAGGAGATGTAGGGAGGAGTAGAGAGGTAATGCGGCTGGAGATGTATGGAGGAGCAGTGAGGTAATGAGGCTGGAGATGTAGGGAGCAGTGGAGAGGTTATGAGGCTGGAGATGTAGGGAGGAGCAGGGAGGAAATGAGGCTGGAGATGTATGGAGGAGCAGAGAGGTAATGAGGCTGGAGATGTAGGGAGGAGCAGTGAGGAGTTGAGGCTGTAGATGTATGGAGGAGCAGTGAGGTAAGGAGGCTGGAGATGCAGGAAGGAGCAGTGAGGTAATGAGGCTGGAGATGTAGGAAGGAGCAGTGAGGTAATGAGGCTGGAGATGTAGGGAGCAGTGCTGAGGTTATGAGGCTGGAGATGTAGGGAGGATTAGAGAGGTTATGAGCCTGGAGATGTAGGGTGGAGTGGTGAGGTAATGAGGTTGGAGATGTAGGGAGGAGCAGTGAGGAGATGAGGCTGTAGATGTATGGATGAGTAGTGAGGTAATGAGGCTGAAGATGTAGGAAGGAGCAGTGAGGTAATGAGGTTGGAGATGTAGGGAGAAGCGGTGAGGTAATGAGGCTGGAGATGTGGGGAGGAGCGGTGAGATAATGAGGTTGGAGATGTAGGGAGGAGCAGTGAGGTAATGAGGCTGGAGGTGTAGGGAGGATCGGTGAGGTGATGAGGCTGGAGATGTAAGGTAGAATGGTGAGGTAATGAGGCTGGAGATGTAGGGAGGAGCAGTGAGGTAATGAGGCTGTAGATGAATGGAGGAGTAGTGAGGTAATAAGGCTGGAGATGTAGGGAGGAGCAGTGAGTTAATGAGACTGGAGATGTAGGGAGGAGCAAAGAGATGTAGGGAGGAGCAGTGGTGAGGTAATAAGGCTGGAGATGTATGGAGGAGCAGAGAGGCAATGAGGCTGGAGATGTAGGAAGGAGCGGTGAGGTAATGAGGCTGGAGATGTAGGGATGAGTAGAGAGGTAATGAGGCTGGAGATGTAGGGAGGAGCGGTGAGGAGATGAGGCTGTAGATGTATGGAGGAGCAGTGATGTAATGAGGCTGGAGATGTAGGGAGGAGCAGAGAGGTAATGAGGCTGGAGATGTAGGGAGGAGTAGAGAGGTAATGAGGCTGGAGATGTAGCGAGGGTCGGTGAGGTAATGAGGATGGAGATGTAGGGAAGAATGGTGAGGGAATGAGGCTGTAGGTGTAGGGAAGAATGGTGAGGTAATGAGGCTGTAGATTTAGGGAGGAGCCATAAAGGTAATGAGCCTGGATGTATAGGGAGGAGCAGTGAGGTAATGAGCCTGCAGATGTAGGAAGGTGCATTGAGGTAATGAGGCTGGAGATGTAGGAAGGAGCAGTGAGGTAATAAGGCTGGAGATGTAGGGAGGAGCAGGGAGGTAATACGGCTGGAGATGTAGGGAGGAGCAGTCGTGAAGTAATTAGGCTGGAGATGTAGGGAGGAGCAGTGAGGAGTTGAGGCTGTAGATGTATGGATGAGTAGTGAGGTAATGAGGCTAAAGATGTAGGAAGGAGCAGTGAGGTAATGAGGTTGGAGATGTAGGGAGAAGCGGTGATGTAATGAGGCTGGAGATGTAGGAAGGAGCCGTGAGGTAATGAGGATGGAGTTGTAGGAAGGAGCAGTGAGGTAATGAGGCTGGAGATGTAGGGAGGAGCGCTGAGGTTATGAGGCTGGAGATGATGTAGGGAGAAGCGCTGAGGTAATGAGGCTGGAGATGTAGGGAGGAGTGGTGAGATAATGAGGCTGGAGATGTAGGGGTGAGCGGTGAGGTATTGACGCTGGAGATGTATGGAGGAGTAGAGAGGTAATGAGGCTGGAGATGTAGAGAAGAACGGTGAGGGAATGAGGCTGGTGTCGAAGCTGGATTATTGGCTGAGACAAGATCAGTTTAAAATTGAATCGCAGCAACACCATCTTGTGACTGGCCGCAAGACACCATCTTGGAAATGAGATCGCAAGATGCCATTTTGTGAATGGGAGCCTAAGCGCTATTTTAGATAAACTCACACTTTAGTACATGTGGCGATCTTACTATTAGCATCATGCGAATACATCTGTGACCATCGCCATAAGTTACGGCGATTCACCCAAAGCCCATTTCATGACTTTACGTAGTTTTGGTGCACTGGATAAAGTGTATATTATTATAATTCCCCTAAAGGATATATTTCAGAAATGGCTTTACAGTATGTCAAAATTGGATTGCATTAGCTAAACAGAGCAAATGGCCACGTGACAACTAGCCTGTGTAGACAAGCTTCCTGGATATAACGTCTGCTCTCACTCCAGGTGGCCCTGCTCGAATACACACCTTACATTAGCAGGCTTCCTGCAATAAAATACCTTCAAAGCCAAGAGTGTTATCTTAGGTTTTGGGTCTGGTAGCTGTGCTAATTTGCATTTACACAAGAGCCTGGGAGAACAAAGGACTTTACTTTTGAGCCTGGGAAGGGTGGAGGCTGCTGAGAGAGGGGGGCGTGTGGAACTATAAGGCTCAGCATTCCACACTGCTAGGTGTCCACTTAGTTTAAGTGAGATTTAAGTGCACCATTTCTCATACACACATTAATATGCACAATTGCGCTGGTAACTAATCGCATATTAGCGAATGCATAAGATCCTATATGAAAACGCTGTTCATTAGCTTTATGCGCACTTATCTGCTCCAAGTTAACTAGCGTCTTTATATCAAACCCCACATACTTGCACATTACATATTCACATAAAAGGTTTAATAAGCTTAAAGTATAAGATTTAAGTTTGTTCATTCTTTGAAATAAAGATTATTTGGTAACTAAGGTTTTATACATGCTAAGTAAGCCGTGATTGGTATTGTACTGATGCGTACTCTTTCAACAGTATTCCAGTATTCTCGGTGTGGAGATCGCATCATGCATTCTCAACTTATGCACCGCAGAGACTTCAAGCAACAAAATGTATATAATATGACCAACTGTTAGGATGTTGCATGGGGCGGGAGGGCAGAGACCCCCAGTTGTTGGAGGCTGGGTTGTGTCTATTTGAATCAGCCTGTTAAATGCTCTGTAACAGATGCATCCCCCTTGAGGACCAATGGCATCAGCAACAAACTTCTCTATTGTATTGTCTATTTCTGGGGGGTATAAATATGTGTGCTCCAACACTGGGTCTTGGTCTTCTTGCTGAATGCTGACTGACGAGGGGTTTCTTGCTGATGCCTAAAATCTGGACCAGAGAGCGCTGCGAATGTATAATTGTACTTGGGTCTGTATAATCTCTTTGCGCTAAGATTATATGAGGATCATAGCGTGTAACTGATGTACTTTTACTTGAATAATACTTTGTGCTTTGGAACCACAGATTCTAGGTCTTTATTTACTGTATGACTGCGTACGCAAAATAGCGTCATCCTTAGAGGTTTATAGGTAGGATATTAGAAGGTATAGGCAGGGGTATATAGAGGTTCTAATTCAGTATCGTTACTGGAGATGTAGGGAGGAGTAGAAAGGTAATGAGGCTGGAGATGTAGAGAAGAATGGTGAGGGAATGAGGCTGGAGGTGTAGGGAAGAATGGTGAGGTAATGAGGCTGTAGATTTAGGGAGGAGCCATAACGTAATGAGGCTGGAGATGTAGGGAAGATCAGTGAGGTAATGATGCTGGAGGTGTAGGGAAGAAAGGTGAGGGAATGAGGCTGTAGGTGTAGGAAGGAGCAGTGAGGTAATAAGGCTGGAGGTGTAGGGAGGATCGGTGAGGTAATGAGGCTGGAGATGTATGGAAGAATGGTGAGTGAATGAGGCTGGAGGTGTAGGGAGGAGTAGAGAGGTAATGAGGCTGGAGATGTAGCGAGGATCGGTGAGGTAAGGAGGCTGTAGATGTAGGGAAGAATGGTGAGGGAATGAGGCTGGAGATGTAGGGAAGAATGATGAGGTAATGAGGCTGTAGATTTAGGGAGGAGCCATAAAGGTAATGAGCCTGGAGGTGTAGGGAGGAGCAGTGAGGTAATGAGCCTGGAAATGTAGGAAGGAGCAGTGAGGTAATGAGGCTGGAGATGTAGGGAGGAGCAGTGAAGTAATGAGGCTGGAGATGTAGGGAGAAGTAGTGAGTGAATGAGGCTGGATATGTAGGGAGGAGCAGTGAGGTAATGAGGCTGGAGATGTAGGGAGGAGTAGAGAGGTAATGAGGCTGGAGATGTAGTGAGGATCGGTGAGGTAAGGAGGCTGTAGATGTAGGGAAGAATGGTGAGGGAATGAGGCTGGAGGTGTAGGGAAGAATGATGAGGTAATGAGGCTGTAGATTTAGGGAGGAGCCATAAAGGTAATGAGCCTGGAGGTGTAGGGAGGAGCAGTGAGGTAATGAGCCTGGAAATGTAAGAAGGAGCAGTGAGGTAATGAGACTGGAGATGTAGGGAGGAGCAGTGAGGTAATGAGGCTGGAGATGTAGGGAGAAGTAGTGAGTGAATGAGGCTGGAGATGTAGGGAGGAGCAGTGAGGTAATGAGGCTGGAGATGTAGGGAGGAGCAGGGAGGTAATGAGGCTGGAGTATGGAGGAGTGGTGAGGAAATGAGGCTGGAGATGTAGGGAGGAGCAGTGAGGTAATGAGGCTGGAGATGTAGGGAGCAGCAGTGAGGTAATGAGGCTGCAGATGTAGGGCGGAGCAGGGAGGTAATGAGGCAGTAGATGTATGGAGGAGCAGTGAAGAAATGAGGCTGGAGGTGTAGGGAGAAGCAGTGAGGTAATGAGGCTGAGATTTAGGTAGGAGTGGTGAGGTAATGAGGCTGGAGATGTAGGAAGGAGCAGTGAGGTAATGAGGCTGGAGATGTAGGGAGAAGCGGTGAGGTAATGAGGCTGGAGGTGTAGGGAGGAGTAGAGAGGTAATGAGGCTGGAGTTGTAGGGAGGAGTAGAGAGGTAATGAGGCTGGAGATGTAGGAAGGAGCAGTGAGTTAATGAGGCTGGAGATGTAGGAAGGAGCAGTGAAGTAATGAGGCTGGAGATAAATGGGGAGTGTAACCCCCTATTTTTCCTCAGCACACTTAATTATACCTGCAACAATATATGAAGACTATATGGTAATAGAAATTCAGATATATTAGTTGCATGCATTTTCAAATACATGGGAGGCTGCTAGGCCACATCACGGCTTCTCTGTCACTAGCAGTCCCTAACACTAAGGGGTTCACATCTGGGGTGCAGTGCACCCCAAAAAAACGTCCAGCCCAGGACCCCCCCAGGGCATGACACGAAAAATACAAATAGAGTGACAGTGCAGTGTAAAGTATAGATGTGTGCGAGTAGTTAAAAAGGGGTTAAAATATATGTGAAAAAGTTACATTAATAAAAAACAAACATAAAAGGTGATGTGAAAAGTAACTATGTATTAAGTGGTGATGCCCTGAGGAGGATCAGCCAGAGTAGACTCTTTTTCAACACTTATCTGAAGATTTTTTTTATGAATAATTGAGCCAACTTGGGAGCTGACAGAAGACCGTTGATGGGTATGAAGTGAGCCATCTTGGAGAACCGGTCAACTACCACCCAGATGGTGTTGAACTTGTTTGAGGTCAGTAATGAAGTCAATCGACAGATGTGACAACAGTTGATGTGGAACAATAGAGGTAGTAACTGCCCAGCTGGAGACTGTCGAGTCACTTTATGCTGGGAGCACTTGTTACAAGAGGGAAAGAAGTCTTGGACGTCTTTTCTGAGAGAGGGCCTCCAGTAAGACCTGGAAATGAACTTGAGGGTATTTTGTATGCCTGCATGACCTGCAAAGCTGGAAGCTTGGGCCCAATGTAGCAGTTTCTTGCGTAATGTGGGCTTGACAAGAGTTTTCCCAACAGGTGTCCGCCCTCATTCAGAGCGACCGCTTGTATCTAATGTTCTGTTTTAAGATATAAGAGTGTTTTGTGGTCTATGACAATGGAAATGGGATGCACAGATAAAAGATAGCGCCACTCCTCCAAGGCTAAATTAATGGTAAAAAGTTATTGATCTCCAATAGAGTAATAAATATATATCAGTTTTAGCGCTGATTGTTGAAGAGTTCTGGCATGTAAAATACTCAAATACTCTACAATACTTATATTTTATATATTCCTAAAAAAAATCACAATAAAATGGCATAAAAAAACATTCCGACGAAAAGAAAATATAACGTTTCTTATGTCTATACTCCAGGGGTCTATAAATTGGTCCCCTGTAATGGCTATTAGTGTAACGGTCCCCTGTAATGGCTATCAGTGTGACGTCCCCTGTAATGGCTATCAAGGGTGACGGTCCCCTGTAATGGCTATCAGTGTGACGGTCCCCTGTAATGGCTATCAGTGTGACGTCCCCTGTAATGGCTATCAAGGGTGACGGTCCCCTGTAATGGCTATCAGTGTGACGGTCCCTGTAATGGCTATCAGTGTGACGCTCTCCTGTAATGGCTATCAGTGTGACGGTCCCCTGTAGTGGCTATCAGTGTGACGGTCCCCTGTAATGGCTATCAGTGTGACGGTCCCCTGTAATGGCTAATAGTGTGACGCTCCCCTGTAATGACTATAAGGGTGACGGTCCCCTGTAATGGCTATCAGTGTGACGGTCCACCCTGTAATGGCTATCAGTGTGACGGTCCCGTGTAATGGCTATCAGTGTGACGGTCCCCTGTAATGGCTAATAGTGTGACGCTCCCCTGTAATGACTATAAGGGTGACAGTCCCCTGTAATGGCTATCAGTGTGACGGTCCCCTGTAATGGCTATCAGTGTGACGGTCCCCCCTGTAATGGCTATCAGTGTGACGGTCCCCCCTGTAATGGCTATCAGTGTGACGCTCCCCTGTAATGGCTATCAGGGTGACGGTCCCCTGTAATGGCTATCAGGGTGACGGTCCCTGTAATGGCTATCAGTGTGACGGTCCCCCCTGTAATGGCTATCAGTGTGACGCTCCCCTGTAATGGCTATCAGTGTGACGCTCCCCTGTAATGGCTATCAGTGTGACGCTCCCTTGTAATGGCTATCAGTGTGACGGTCCCCTGTAATGGCTATCAGTGTGACGGTCCCCTGTAATGGCTATCTGTGTGACGGTCCCCTGTAATGGCTACCTGTGTGACTGTCCCCTTTAATGGCTATCAGTGTGACTGTCCCCTTTAATGGCTATCTGTGTGACGCTCCCCTGTAATGGCTATCAGTGTGACGGTCCCCTGTAATGGCTATCAGTGTGACGGTCCACCCTGTAATGGCTATCAGTGTGACTGTCCCCTGTAATGGCTATCAGTGTGACGGTCCCCCCTGTAATGGCTATCAGTGTGACGCTCCCCTGTAATGGCTATCAGTGTGACGCTCCCCTGTAATGGCTATCAGTGTGACGGTCCCCTGTAATGACTATCAGTGTGACGTCCCCTGTAATGGCTATCAGTGTGACGTCCCCTGTAATGGCTATCAGTGTGACGTCCCCTGTAATGGCTATCAGTGTGACGGTCCCCTGTAATGGCTATCAGGGTATTGGTCCCCTGTAATGGCTATCAGGGTGACGGTCCCCTGTAATGGCTATCAGGGTGACGGTCCCCTGTAATGGCTATCAGGGTGACGGTCCCCTGTAATGGCTATCAGGGTGACGGTCCCCTGTAATGGCTATCAGGGTGACGGTCCCCTGTAATGGCTATCAGTGTGACGGTCCCTGTAATGGCTATCAGTGTGACGTCCCCTGTAATGGCTATCAGTGTGACGGTCCCCTGTAATGGCTATCAGGGTGACGGTCCCCTGTAATGGCTATCAGTGTGACGGTCCCCTGTAATGGCTATCAGTGTGACGGTCCCCCCTGTAATGGCTATCTGTGTGATGGTCCCCTGTAATGGCTATCAGTGTGACGGTCCCCTGTAATGGCTATCAGTGTGACGGTCCCCTGTAATGGCTATCAGGGTGACGGTCCCCTGTAATGGCTATCAGGGTTACTGTCCCCTGTAATGGCTATCAGGGTGACTGTCCCCTGTAATGGCTATCAGTGTGACGGTCCCTGTAATGGCTATCAGTGTGACGTCCCCTGTAATGGCTATCAGTGTGACGGTCCCCTGTAATGGCTATCAGTGTGACGGTCCCCCCTGTAATGGCTATCAGTGTGACGGTCCCCTGTAATGGCTATCAGGGTGACGGTCCCCTGTAATGGCTATCTGTGTGACGGTCCCCTGTAATGGCTATCAGGGTGACGGTCCCCTGTAATGGCTATCAGGGTGACGGTCCCCTGTAATGGCTATCAGTGTGACGGTCCCCTGTAATGGCTATCAGTGTGACGTCCCCTGTAATGGCTATCAGTGTGACGCTCCCCTGTAATGGCTATCAGTGTGACGTCCCCTGTAATGGCTATCAGTGTGACGCTCCCCTGTAATGGCTATCAGTGTGACGCTCCCCTGTAATGGCTATCAGTGTGACGCTCCCCTGTAATGGCTATCAGTGTGACGGTCCCCTGTAATGGCTATCAGTGTGACGCTCCCCTGTACTGGCTATCAGTGTGATGGTCTCCTGTAATGTAATCAGTGTGATGGTCCCCTGTAATGGCTATTAGTGTGACGGTCCCCTGTAATGGCAATTAGGGTGACGGTCCCCTGTAATGGCTATCTGTGTGACGGTCCCCTGTAATGGCTATCAGGGTGACGGTCCCCAGTAATGGCTATCAGGGTGACGATCCCCTGTAATGGCTATCAGGGTGACGGTCCCTGTAATGGCTATCAGTGTGACGGTCCCCTGTAATGGCTATCAGGGTGACGGTCCCCTGTAATGGCTATCAGTGTGACGCTCCCCTGTAATGGCTATCAGTGTGACGGTCCCCTGTAATGGCTATCAGTGTGACGTCCCCTGTAATGGCTATCAGTGTGACGTCCCCTGTAATGGCTATCAGTGTGACGGTCCCCTGTAATGGCTATCAGTGTGACGCTCTCCTGTAATGGCTATCAGTGTGACGGTCTCCTGTAATGTAATTAGTGTGACGGTCCCCTGTAATGGCTATCAGTGTGACGGTCCCCTGTAATGGCTATCAGTGTGACGGTCCCCTGTAATGGCTATCAGAGTGACGGTCCCCTGTAATGGCTATCAGTGTGACGGTCCCCTGTAATGGCTATCAGTGTGACGCTCTCCTGTAATGGCTATCAGTGTGACGGTCTCCTGTAATGTAATTAGTGTGACGGTCCCCTGTAATGGCTATCAGTGTGATGCTCCCCTGTACTGGCTATCAGTGTGACGGTCTCCTGTAATGGCTATCAGTGTGACGGTCTCCTGTAATGGCTATCAGTGTGACGGTCCCCTGTAATGGCTATCAGAGTGACGGTCCCCTGTAATGGCTATCAGTGTGACGGTCCCCTGTAATGGCTATCAGTGTGACGGTCCCCTGTAATGGCTATTAGTGAGTGTAATCAATATTGTATCCAAGTAGATCTGTAAGTAGCAAAATTCCAAAGTCCTGTTATTGCTGGCCCGGTTATCAGGATCTCCTGGGCTAAATTCACCTTAGTGCCTTGAACCTGTGTAAGATCATTAGCACAGGTGCATATAATGCTGTGCCATTTAGCTGTGTACTCGCAGTGTGGTATGCCGCGTCCCCAGACAATGAGCGGCTATAGCAGGGGTGGCAAACCCGCGTCTCTCGAGCCGCATGAGGCTCTTATGAGCTTCTAAGGCGGCTCCCAGGCTCGCGGCTCGGCAGACCACCATTATTACTGAGAATATTGGTCTCTGATCTCTCTGGAGGCCAGCGTTCCCATTAATGCAGTGTGCGGGTGATGTCATGATGTCACCCACGACGTGAGGAGCCTGCCCATCTGCTGGATCCAGTTAGATCCAGCAGGTGGCAGAAGCAGCAGCAGCGACGGCGGGACTCAGGAGCCCTGACGGCATGTACCGATGCCAGCATGAAGGTAAGTTTCTCCATAGGGGTGTGGGCAGGGAGGGTAGCTAGTGTTGGGGTCACTTCCTTAGGGAACACAGCTAAAAGGGTCAATGCAGAAGGGGCACAGCTAGAGTGGGCATAGCTTAATGGGCACAGCTCCAAGGGGGCATTGCATAAGGGCCACAACTAATGGGGGCATAGCTTAATGGGCACAGCTCCAAGGGGGCATTGCATAAGGGCCACAACTACAGTGGGCATTGCATAATGGCAGGGGCTGGCTGGCAACTTTTAGCCTGGGGGCAAATGCATGCAGGCGGCCCTGGCAGAGGAGTAGCATGTAGCCAGGGTGTCCGAAGAACGTGCGTGCTACGGCGCCCCCCCTCCTCAAGTGAGCCAGGGAGGAGGCGGGTCCATATGGGATTAATGTAAAGTGAAAATAAAGATTAGGGACAGCCCCATCGTGGTGCCCATATGCAGTGCCCCCCTGTGCCCCAGGAGAGGACCCCCTTATGCAGGCCTCCAGTAGTGCTCCCAGTAGTGATCCCCCTATGCAGTGCCCCTTATACAGTGCCCCCAGTACTGGTGCCCCCAGTAGTAAACCCGTTATATAGTGCCCCCAGTAGTGGTGCCCCCTATGCAGTGCTCCCTATATAGTTCCCCAAGTAGCAGTCCACACCCCATGCAGTGCCCCCAATAGTGGTAACCCTTATGCAGTGCCCCTTAAATAGTGGCCCCAGTTGTAATCTCCCCCCTATGCAGTACCCCCGGTATTGCCCTTTTTATAGAGCCCCCAGCAGTGGTCCCTCGATGCAGAGCCCCTAGTAGTAGTCCCCTCCCCCCTATGCAGTGCCCCTAGTAGTTGTCCCCTCCCCTTGTAGTGCCCATAGTAGTAGAAGTCCCCCCCTGTAGTAGTAGTCCCCCCCCTTGTAGTGCCCCCAGCAGTAGACCCCCAGTTGTAGTCCCCCCCTTGAAGTGCCCCCAGTTATAATCCCCAGTAGTGGTCCCCCCTTGTAGTGCCCTCCCCTGTAGCGCCCCTAGTAGTGATCTCCCCCTTGTAGTACCCCCAGGAGTAGTCCCTCCCTCTTGTAGTACCCCCAGTAGTGGTTCCCCCTTTGTAGTGCCCCCAGTAGTGGTTCCCCCCTTGTAGTGCCCCCAGTAGTGGTTCCCCCTTTGTAGTGCAACCAGTAGTCCCCCCCTTGTAGTGCCCCCAGTAGTAGTAGTCCCCCCCCTTGTAGTGCCCCCAGTAGTGGTTCCCCCTTTGTAGTGCCCCCAGTAGTCCCCCCCTTGTAGTGCCCCCAGTAGTGGTTCCCCCTTTGTAGTGCCCCCAGTAGTCCCCCCCTTGTAGTGCCCGCAGTAGTGGTTCCCCCTTTGTAGTACCCCCAGTAGTGGTTCCCCCTTTGTAGTACCCCCAGTAGTGGTTCCCCCATTGTAGTGCCCCCAGTAGTGGTTCCCCCTTTGTAGTGCAACCAGTAGTCCCCCCCTTGTAGTGCCCCCAGTAGTAGTAGTCCCCCCCTTGTAGTGCCCCCAGTAGTGGTTCCCCCTTTGTAGTGCCCCCAGTAGTCCCCCCCTTGTAGTGCCCGCAGTAGTGGTTCCCCCTTTGTAGTGCCCCCAGTAGTCCACCCCCTTGTAGTGCCCCCAGTAGTAGTAGTCCCCCCTTGCAGTGCCCCCAGTAGTGGTCTCCCCCTTGTAGTGCCAGCCTCACCTCCCCAGTAGACACAGGTAGTCAAAAAAAAACCCACATACCTGAATCCCCGCTCCCGCCGTCGCCATCCGCTCCTCCTTCCCGGGCCGGGCTGCTCTGCATTATAGGAGAGACATCATATGACATCATGACGCCTCTCCCATTGCCCATTGCGGGAGCCAGAAGATGGAGCGGCTCCAGCAGTGGGCGCAGCAGCAGCCAATGAGAGTCTGACAGACTCTCATTGGCTGCCACTCACAATAAACACACAGCTGCCGGTGCCGGCGGCTGTGTGTGTGTCACTTGTGTAGCGCTGACCGAACTCCGTCCGGTCAGCGCTACACATGCGGTGCAGTGTGTCACAGTGACACAGACTGCCTGCGGCCCGCATGACGCTGCGGCCCAGGGGGCACATGGCACCCTGCCCCCCGGCCCAGCCTGTCACTGCATAATGGGCACATCTACAGGTGCATTGCATAATGGCCACAATTACAGAGGGCATTGCATAATGGGCACAGTTACAGGGGCATTGCATAATGGCCACAACTATTGGGGCAGGCTTGCCTACCCTCCCAATTTGTCCGGGAGCCTCCTGAATATATAGAATAGTGTAGATTAGATTAGGCCGAAAGGCATGACCAAATACTCATAATGTCTCGACAGAGTATTAAATTTCGTCTTCCATTCGTCACCTTCTTTAATAGTGTAGAATAGCATAAGACCAGGGAGCTGGAAGTCTCGACCTTAGCTTGAATGCCACGGATGTGGTGAGGCTGGATACAAAATGACAAATATAGCCAGGATACAGACAAGGCAGTCTAAGACACTTAAACTTCCCATCGTCTGAGGATTGACCTGCGTGTGAATCAGTGACAATAACATACTTAATTGAAATAAAGACACGGAGACTTGTATTTGGCAGAATTTGTTAGCTATTTATTTAAAAACATATAATGAATTAGTTACTATATTAATTAAATTAATTTAAATATGGTGGCAAAGAAAGAACGGCTAACAACAGCCCAAGCCTAACACTATAAACACTCCAACCACAACACAATACGCTCAAGCCTTCTATCTTGACTACCCACCCGGTAAGGTGATGATGCTGCCCCCGGCAGGGTGGTCCAGCAGACTTTATGAGTCAACGAAGGTGAGCAAAACAATGAGTAAACAAATATTCACAGTGCTAATAGGTAACCTGCCGTTCTTTGCCGCCTAAAATAGCCAACGAAACAATCACCAAACCCAAATCAAAAAGAGCCCATAAAAATAAACTTTAGGGAGGGAGGGTGGGAAGACAGGAACAAAAGAGGCTGACTCCGCCTCCAACAATCTCTAATATCCCTGCTATAACCTACAACCCTAAAAACCCATTGGCCCTAATTATCACATGATTCCTCACACTGGTCTGCCCCCAGCCTAGGAAGTTTAACCCTCTCCACTCCTATAAAGTCATTTCGTTTATCTAAACTTCCCATCGTCTGAGGATTGACCTGCGTGTGAATCAGTGACAATAACATACTTAATTGAAATAAAGACACGGAGACTTGTATTTGGCAGAATTTGTTAGCTATTTATTTAAAAACATATAATGAATTAGTTACTATATTAATTAAATTAATTTAAATATGGTGGCAAAGAAAGAACGGCTAACAACAGCCCAAGCGCCCAAGCCTAACACTATAAACACTCCAACCACAACACAATACGCTCAAGCCTTCTATCTTGACTACCCACCCGGTAAGGTGATGATGCTGCCCCCGGCAGGGTGGTCCAGCAGACTTTATGAGTCAACGAAGGTGAGCAAAACAATGAGTAAACAAATATTCACAGTGCTAATAGGTAACCTGCCGTTCTTTCCCGCCAAAAGCAAGGTTCTGCCAAAAGAAACCTTGCACCGCCACCATAGAACTAACGCACAGAAACCACAACCTCAAACAGATCCTCAAGAAAAATAAACATACCTTCCTCCGCTAAATGAACCCCGTCAGACCGAAAAAGGTAAGTATACCGAAATTTTATCCTAGGATGTCTGACCACTGCCCCACCATTTTCCAACACAAATTTTGAAACCGTAAAGTTCACTTTCTTCCGGGCTTCATCAATGGCTCTGCCGTCAACCACACCACGCCAACACAATCTAGGGACCATGAAAGACCAAACTATTGTGCAAGCTGGCCATGCCATTATAATCTGACCCAAATCCTCCACCACCGCATGCCTTAAATCCAGAGATGTCCTCTTGCCCAAATCATTCCCGCCTAGATGAATAACCACGACTCTCGGTAAGCCATACCGCTGAACCTGCTGCAAGAGTTTAGGCTTAAGGCTCTCCCACAACATACCTCTGACCCCTATCCATCTAACTCCACTAGCCCCCGGAAACAACGGCGCGTCCTGCGCCTGCATGAACCTAGCCGCCCAAAAAACAAATGAATGGCCAATTATCCATACAGTACAATCATCAAAAGCCATTCCTATAATGAGGGAAAAACAAAGAAAACATTAAAGTTATTGTAAAATTTTAGCATATTTAATCATGTATATCTAACGGGGAACATATTACTGAGGATCTGCCAAAAAGAAAAAATTTTGATTTGAATCTTTAAAGATCAACAAGCTTCTGTGCCAATTTGAAGCAACATGAAGACATAAGAGGATAAGTTAAAATAAAAAAGAAGGGGGGGGGGGGGAGAGCGGGGGGGGGGGGGGGGTTGGGAGAGATATCGGATAACACAAGTGAACTCGACCAGAGAGAAAGCGTAAAACCTGCTGAGGGACATATAATTGTAATTATAAACCAAATAGCCGAATTAAATCCGTCAGATCAGGTAAAAAAATCGTCAAAACTCTCCAGACTCCCACTGAAATCAATGGCGAGTAGCTAGTCCCCGAGTAGGAAAGACAGGGGAAAACAAACAAGACCAGGACCAATGACATTTCGTAAAACATAACAAACCATATGTAACGTGCATGCACAACATTAACCTCAATGATTCGGTCGAATGTAACGCTTATAACTGGCTGATTTCCATCGGCCCAGAGCTTGAATCTGTGACTCTGGAAATCCCGCAGCAGCGGCGGAAGTGGCAGCACCAATTCGAAACGAATGCGTGCCGAACTCCCCTGGTGAGAGGCCCACGCTGCAAAGACATCGCCGCAGCATCCAACTAAACTGAAATTTTGTCAGCGGAAGCCCATCGCCATGCATCAGCCATGAGCCCTCCGCTGAGGGTCTGACAGATGCATAACGAGTGGCCAAGCCGACCGGACAAATTCGACAATCCGCCGAGGGGACCAATGTTATCCAGCGACCCCTGCCTAACTGATCGGTCTTAGAACGACGCAATCTGCACAGCAAGGACCTCTCACCCACCTTCACATCCGAACGCAGCATAGTTGAATCCCTCCACTTGGAGGGAGCAACCAATTCCGACACCCGGAAAGCACCATGAAAAGCCATGGAAAAAGCTAACTTAAACAAAAGCGTTTCGAAACCGGAGGCCGCCACGTCCGCAACCGCTCCTAGAATGGACGGTAACAGATAAATGTCTATAGGCCGTCTTTTATCGGGGTTAACCGGCTCAGCGCGCGCCCAACCTTTCAAGGCCTTTGTGATGACAAAACTCCTTGTAAGGTCAGGGATTCCCTTCAATTTGGAGAAAAACGAAATACCTGCCAGGTACCGTGAAACTACCGCTCTCGATTTGCCAGATACATACAGCTGCCAAATAAAAGCAAGCATCAATTGATGCTGACCCTTACCTCCAAGGCCTTGGCTACGGGAAAAAACTTCCCATTCTTCCCAAGACCGACGGTAAGCCTTGAGGGTCTTGGTGCAATGGACAGCTCCGCTAACCCCTCCAGTCCGGCTTGATAACCTGCCAAACATAAGAGGGGCACAGCACACCATCAGTCTCTGCATCAGGAGCCAATGTACGGAACCGACCCCATTGACATCTGGACAGCGCATCGGCAATCCCGTTGTCAACTCCGGGTACGTGTTGAGCTCGAAACAGCACATTATGGCGCAAACAGGCAAGCACCAGCTGCGCTAGCACACGCAAAACCAGCAACGACTTTGCTCGCTGCCCGTTTACCGCATGCACCACGCCCAGATTGTCACATCTGAACAGAATGCTGCGATTGCAGATGCGCTCGCCCCAGACCTCCAAGGCGACCATTATTGGGAACAGTTCTAAGAGCAGCATATCTCTTGTCAAACCTGCACGAATCCACTCCTCTGGCCAAGTTGCGACGCACCAGGATCCCCTCAGGTAGCAACCGAACCCCGAAGATCCTGCTGCATCGGTGAAAAGCTGCAAATCGACATTGCCCACCAGAGGGGATAACCATATCCTGATCCCATTAAAATCTGCCAAAAAGGAAACCCAAACTTCCAGGTCTCTCTTTATTTCTGACGATAAACGGATCAAATGGTGAGGTTTGGAAACCCCCGCTGTGGCCCTCTCTAGCTTTCTGCAAAATACCCTCCCCATCGGTATAACTCTACAGGCAAAGTTCATACAACCCAACAGTGATTGGGCCTGCCTGAGCGAAATTTTGCGCGCAACCAAACACTCTGAAATGGAATCTCGCAATTTGTCAATTTTATCGCGCGGCAGCCGACAGGATCCAGCCAAGGTATCAATCTCGATACCTAAAAATGACAAACACGAGAGGGGTCCCTCTGTCTTTTCGTCTGCCACAGGTACTCCAAAATGAAAAAACAGCGCTCTCATGGAACCAAGTAACTCGTTACAACGCTCTGACCCAGCGGGCCCCACGCAGAGGAAGTCATCGAGATAGTGCGCTATCCCATGACCCCCACAAGAAAACTCTACGCACCAATGAAGGAAAGTGCTAAATTTTTCAAAGTATGCGCAGGAAATCGAACACCCCATAGGCAAGCACTTGTCTATGAAGTATTCCCCCCCAATGCGAAAACCCATGAACCTAAACGATTCGGGGTGCAAAGGAAGCAAACGAAAAGCTGACTCCACATCCATCTTAGCCATGAGGGCCCCGCGTCCATATGCCCTAACGATACTGAGAGCATCATCAAAAGACTGATACCTCACTGAACAGAATTCAGGAGGTATAGCGTCATTACGGAGGACCCCAATGGATAAGACAGATGCTGGATCAGCCAAAATTTTCCTGGAGTTTTCTTAGGCACCACCCCCACTGGGGAAAGAATCAGATTCCCCATTGGAGGATGCGCAAATGGACCCACCATACGTCCTAACTGAACCTCTTTCTCGACTTTTAACTGAAGAACGTCAGGAAAAAGTCGAGCTGATTGTAAATTTCTCGGGGAACCGACTCGAACTTCCCCTATAACTGGTAAACGAAAACCCAACTTGAACCCGAAAAACAAAAACTTAGCGTCCTGCCTATTAGGGTACCACCCTAGCCACCTGGACATAGCATCCAAACGGATAGGGGTTGGTGCCCTATTTAGCGCCTGCGCTACCTCCCGCTTTGGGAATAGCTCCTCCTCCCGACTTGGATCCCTGTTGGGCTGACAACCTGAAACAATTAGAGGCGGGGTGCAATCCGTTGCAACGCAAGCAAAGGTGTCGAAAACGGCACCGTTGGCCCTGGGAACAGGAGGCATTATTAAAGGCAAAACATTTACCTTTAAAAGGTGTCTGCGCAGAAAGCCGACCGGGGCCCGTCTGTCGACGCCCCGGGGAGGGATCAGAACTCGGGCGCCACGCCCCAGACCCCCCCTTATGAGTATCCCCGCCTACCCGAGAATCCTCCACTCCACCTTTTGGTGGTTGCGTGACGTCAAGCCACACTTCCACGTCCTTGCACCCAAAATCTAAGCGCTTGGATCCGTCCTGCTTGCGCCTAAATTCCTCATCATATGTTCTCCAGGCGCTGCCCCTGGATTTACGCTGCATCCCATGAATCAGGTGGATATACCTTATTACGTTCAGGTGCTCCCCTGGGCGATCTTTCAAGTAGCATGCTGCGAATACGCAAAACCCAGCAAGCCAGTTATCATAGGAACGAAAAGCTTCCAACCCCACCCCGCCTTTAAGCTTAGCTGCCTTGAAATCTTTTTTGGCTTGCTCAGTTAAAATGAACATGTCCACATAATCGCCCTTCCTGATTTTTTTCTTGCAACAATCGCGCAGACCCCGCAATACTGCTGTATTGTCGCAATGCACCACACCTGGTTGATGCTGACGCTTCTTGGACTTCTGCGCGCTACTACTCTGACGCTGCTGCTTAGCCCGCTTATCCCGCCTATCCGCCTCCTTGCGCGCATATTTAGCAGCTCTCTTCCGCGCCTTTTTCGCGCTGCTGACAGAAGAAGCCAGAGAAGAAGAGGTCGACGACAAGTCAGAGACAGAGGAAGAAGAGGAGGCAGAGTCAGCAACATCATCATCTTCTGAGATCTCACCTGACGATCCGGACTGCTCCCTCCCGGACACGACCGATGATGAAGCCTCCTCGACGCTGAAATCCTGTTCCATAGCTTCGCCCTCAGCAGTATCTGAAACAGACGATGAAGCCGCCCCCTGGGCCGAAACCCTGGGCACGGTCGACACAGCAGGAGAAGACACAGCAGCACTAGCCCCAGACGCCTCTGGTCTTGCCAACTGAGCCGCAGCGGAGCCCATAGCCTTGCAAGCCTGCATGAACTGATCTACCGCTGGCCCTAGAGTAGCAGAAATTGAACGCTGCCTCTGATCCACCCTTTCACTATCTGCTTGGCTAGGAGCCAATGCCGCAACCATGGGAGCAAAAGCAGATGTCATTGATGACATCATGGCCGCAAAAGCTGCAGGGTCAAAGGACTGACTTGCACCCCCACTAGGGACCTGAGTATCCACATAGCCAGAAGCTGCTGCCCCAGACATGGCCCTGTCTGCTGATTGCTGACTAGCCTGCCAATCATCCTCCATCAGCTCTCCCTGTCCTAAAATGGCTGCCTCCCTGACTGACAAAGCCCCTAATGTGCTGCCAGGGCTGTCCATCTCCCCCACCTCGACATTCCCCACTTCATTAACTGTGGGGGAGTCCCCCCTGCCCCTCCGGGCACTAACAGGGCTATTAGCAGCCCTCCTTGCGGTGCGCGTGTGCGCCTGTGACCTTTGAACCCGCGGGGGGCGAGCGCTCACCGCCCTAATCGCGGCAGCTCTGCCCTCCCGCGGGCACACTAACTGCCTCTCGCGGCTGCTCAGAGCAGCCGCGCCTTCCCCCCGCCGGCGGCTGTGTCCAGCCGCCCTGACAGCACCTGCTTGACGGCCGCGGGTAAGCGCGGCCGCGCCCGGCCGCCCATGACGCCGCGGGGCTGCGCGACTCGCGCTAGCCCCTTCAGCTCCCTCTTGAGAGGCAGGAGCCTCCCCAGAACTCCCTGGGCCTTCTTCCTGTGCCCGGTAACGGGCGGGGATCCGCGATGAGCGGTGCGGGCGGGGCATGCTACCAATTTGGGGGGGGTCACAGTCCTTATAAGGGTTAGGAGGATTGTTAGAAAATGCAGAGCGCAAAGGTGGGGGAGGGCAGAGAGAGAGAGGGATAGATGAAGAAGGTGAAGAACAAAGATAAGAAGAGGAAAGAAAAACAGAAGGATGGCTATGAAGAAAATATAACAGAGCTCAGGTAAGAGCACTTACCCACTCCAAGACAGGAACAAAAGAGGCTGACTCCGCCTCCAACAATCTCTAATATCCCTGCTATAACCTACAACCCTAAAAACCCATTGGCCCTAATTATCACATGATTCCTCACACTGGTCTGCTCCCAGCCTAGGAAGTTTAACCCTCTCCACTCCTATAAAGTCATTTCGTTTATCAAATGGCAGGATACTGGCAGACAGACCCTGCGGCCAGAGGCTAGAGTGTGATGGTAACAAGCCGCCCTCCCCTTGACGAGTGGTTAAAGAAGCCCTAGAACCGGGTTTGTCTGGAAATTCCCTGGAGAAGGCTTTTCTAAGTCCCAGAGCATTCAGAAACTTTTCAGGATCCCAAGGTCTTTCTTCCAGACCATAACCCTTCCAATAAACCAGAAACTGTAAGTGTCCCAGCACAAACTTGGAATCCAAGATCTTTTTAAAGACATACTCCTGTGGACCCTAAACATCCACAGGAGAAGGCCTTCTAGAGTGTTTGACTCAAAATCTTCTGGAGAATACTGCCGCTTTACCAGGGAACACTGGAAGCTGTTATTAATCTTGAGGGTCCTCGGCATTCTGAGCCAGAATGCTACTGGGTTCATTTGAGCAATGATCCAAAATGGAAAAATGTACTTAGGCCCTGATTCAGACCCGGTTGCTCTGACAGAGCGCTCGCTCTGAATCAGGGCCGGTCTTTTTTTTTTTAGAACAGCCTCCTGGCCACTCGCATAGCTGTGGGTGACCACCCACAGCTATAGCGAGCGGCCAGGAAGATGGTCGCGATGGTCAAGACCATCGCGACCATCGGGCTTGCGACGAGACCCTTGTGGTAGGGTCTCGTTGCTGCAAGCCCCAGAGAGCTTGCGGCTCAAACAGAGCCGAAAGCTCTCCCACTGACATCACTTGTGATGTCAGTGGGGCCGCCCCCAGATGGTAGGCGTTCTCATGGGAACGCCTCCGTCTGGGCGGCCACCCCCCTGGCCCGCCCACCAAAGGGGGCGTGCTGTCACTCAACATCGATGGCACGCCCCCTTTGGTGCGAGACCCAGAGCGTCGGCTTGCCTGTCGCTATCTGGGTCTCGTGCATGCGCACGACGGAGCCGGCTCCGTCGTGCGCATGCACTCTGGGCCACCATCGACCCGGTTGCGAGCGCTCAGCGCTTGTGACCGGGTCTGAATCAGGCCCTTAGTGCCCAGCTTTTGGGAAGGTCGGCGTAACTTAATGTTTTTGGTGGAAAGCCAAACTGAATCATCAACCTTCAACTTACAAGGCTTCTGGTGCCTTGTTCTGAACCTTGCTCCAGACAGACTTAAGCCGGGAGACAGACAGGAAAGATCCACCACAAAGTCCATTGCAATATGCGACCACGGTTTGGAAGGTACCGGAAGAGTAAGAAGATGTCCAGCAGGAGCGATATGGTGAACTTTATTCCTTGCACAGATGTCACAATCCAGCATGAATTCTCAAACATTTTAAGTTATGGATGGCCACCAGACAGATCAGGACAATAACTCAAGAGTCTTGGAGAACCCCTGGATGTCCAGAGGCCCTGTTGGAATGGAAGTCCATGATAACTGCTCCTCTGAACTTCTCAAGCACGAACAAAAGACCAGAAGGTTTACCTGGGGGGACCTGAGATTGATAAGATTAAGGACCTCATTCAGAGGCGGTCGTTAGATGCAAGCGGTCGCCCTGAATGAGGGCGGCCGCTTGCATCTTGTAGTGCCGCTTCTTGGTCGATCGCTAAGCTGTTACCACCCACAGCTCTAGCGACCGACCACGGTGATGGTCGCGATGGTTAAGACCATTGCGACCATTGGGGCTTGTGACGAGACCCTAAGGTTGGGTCTCAGCACTCGCAAGCCCCAGGGAGCTTCCTGCTCTGATCGAGCAGGAAGCTCCCCACTGACATCACTGCTGATGTCAGTGGAGCCACCACCAAACGGCAAGTGTTCCTTCGGGAACGCCTCCATTTGGCCGGCCATGCCCCCTGCCCACCTCCCAAACGGGGCGAGCTGTCACTCACCATCAACAGTTCGCCCCCTTTGGTGCGAGACCCCTAGCCACAGAGCGCCCGTCGCTAGCCGGGTCTCGCGCATGCACACGTCGGAGCCGGCTCCGACGTGCACATGCCCAGTGGGGGAACATCGACCCGGTTGCGAGCACTCAGCACTTGCGACCGGGTCTGAAAGACCCCCTAAATCTGTTCTGCCAGGGTTTTTGTCAGACCAGCCAGAAAGCGTGTGCTGGGAATGATGGGATCATTAGAGGACACTGGCTGTTGAAATGTAAGAAAGCTTTGGGACAGGGCATCTGCTTTCATATTCTTGGTTCCTGGTCTGAAACAGATGGTGTAATTAAAGGGAGTGAAAAGAGAGCCCAACGAGCCTGTTGCAAACTGAGTGTTTTTGCTCCCTTGATGTAAGAGAACTTTTTGTGGTCTGTGTAGATCATGATCTGATATTTGTCCCCTTCCAGCCAATGCCTCCAATCCTTGAAAGCCCATTTGATGGGCAGCAGTTCACAATTGCCCACGTCATAGTTCTTTTCTGCTGGGGAAAACTTCAGAGAAAAGTAATTTGTTGTCCTAGTGATCTCTCTGAGACAATATGGCCGCCACTCCAACCTCAGAGGCGGATTTAGACTTCATGGGGCCCTAAGCAAAACACCGATTTGGGGCCCCCTTCCTCAAACAATCCAGAACACCATATTTTTGTTCTTGCTTTATTCCCCTTAATTATTTGTCATTTTTTCCTCCTTATATTTAACTTTTTGAAACATTAGAGTTGCTGTGAAAAAATGCTCATACTCTGGGCCGTGATTCCAAAAAGTCTGGGAACTGCCCTATAGGTAACATCTGAATTCTGCCTGCAGGGACAGAGGGCCCAAATCAGAGATGGACGGAATTACAGAGACGCACACAAATGGCAGCGCAATTCCGTCTATCTCAGGTGCAAATGCAGCATGACGTGTCTGTCAGAAACATCCCAGCGCTGCGACCAAGGATACAGCACGGGATCACCATAGCAACGTCCGGACTCGCAGATGCACTGCTCATGTGCAGTACACGTCCTCCACATGTGCAGTCCTTTAACAATTAGAGATGTGCACTAACCATGGGGTTATAATGCCGCCTACTACTACCAGAGGAAGGCTGAGCTGCAGCAAAAGGCAACATCGCCCCAGCAGACTCTCATATTTGCAGCATACTGTACATATATGTATATATCTCTATATATAATATATATATATACCACAGACATGATTTGGCTACAATACGTACAACTCTGAATGGCCAGCAGATTTGTGAGCTCGGCTATGGAGCATGCACAGCGGGAAACTCCCATTGGAGGAATGTGCAGCGCAACTGAGACGCAGGCGCAAACTAAAAACATTGTGTCCGTTTTCGTGCAGCAGCGACACTGCGTCCACCTCTGAATTAGGCCCAAAATGTTATTCTCTGTTCAATGTAAATAGAAGTATTGTGATATTGGCTCTTGCCACAAAGGTATAGGGCGGTAACTAGGACGTACGGCTGGTGCCACCGCACAGAGCGCGGGATACTCTGAGGGAGGAAATGGCCGCTGCAGCCCCACCTCTTACCAGGGAAGTCCAGGACCAGAGCATTGTGTCCCTCCTGGAGAGGGTCATGTTGGGAGGTATGCATTTTCTGCCCCCAGTCACACATCACTCTCCTACCCTGCATGACAAGCACTGGCAGCCCGCCGGCACCTGGCAGCATCTCGCAGCGCAGATGAGCTCTGGGCTTTTGAATTGACGAGAGGAGACTGACCTCTGCGAGACAAAGCTCCACGCTCTGGTCACCGCTCGGATATCTAATCTCCAGCCCTATAAGGTAACGCGAAGCCCCAGAGTGAATCGCATTCCGAGACTTGGTGCATATAAGAAATGCGGCCAAACCCTCACACCCTATAACTGCCCCCAGCAGGACTAATAATAATAATCAAACCCCCCCCTCCCTCCCGCAACCCCCCCCTCCCCAGAAATTTCTTAAACAACAGGACTACTAATAATAATGAATCCACCCCCCGTGCGCTCCCCCCATCCCCATGGGTGGATGTTGGCGAGCTCTATTGCTCCAGACAGTAAGCACAGCATGGTAGGTCCTCACCTTTCTGTGTTCTCCTCGGCTCCTCTCTCCCTGTGTTAGTGCGTGTACATGCACTCAGTGCAGGAGAGGGCTGACTGAACAGAGTGGTCCTCGAGTGGGGCTGGCTCCCGGTGGCAGTAGCTGTCCAGAATGTGCATAGACAGCCTGCTGGAGCCTGGCAGCCAGCAAAATACTCTCTGCCCCGCTCCATTATGCATCCCGTCGGCGGCCGCAGCTGGGCCCCCTGGGACCTGCAGGGCCCTAAGTGTGCACCTGTGTTGCCTAGTGGTAAATCCGCCTCTGCTCAGAGGCATCCACTTCCACAATAAAGGGCATCTGCGGATTATGGTGACAAAGAACTGGAGCAACAGTAAAGGATTTCTTCAGGTCCTCGAAGGCCCGGACAGCCAAAGGCGACAGGGTGACTGTAACAGCGCCTTTCTTGGTTAATTCCACTGTGGGGACCACATAGGTGGAGAAGGATTTAATGAAACTCCGGTAGTAGCTGGCGAATCCAAGGAATTGTTGAATGGCTTTAAGAGTTGATGGACGGATCCAGTTCGACATTGCCTGCACTTTACTGGATCCATAGAGAAGCCTTTGTGGGTGATGATCTATCCCAGAAAAGAGACCTTGACAACCTTGAATTCGCACTTTTCAAGCTTTGCGTAGAGATGGTTTTTGCTAAGCTTTTTGTTGCATCTGTTTGACATAGTGACGATGCTGATCCAGGGACACGGAGTAGATCAGAATGTTATCCTGGTAAACGACTGCAAACTTTCCCAGAAAGTCTCGGAGGGTGTCATTAATTAAGTCCTGGAATATGGCTGGAGCATTGGGAAGGCGGAAAGGCATGACCAAATACTCATAATGTCTCAGAGTATTAAATTCCGCCTTCCATTTTCACCTTCTTTAATGCAAATTAGGTTGTATGCTCCCCGGAGATCGATTTTTGAGAAGATAGTTGCTTCTCTCAGTTGGTCGAACAAAACTAAGATTAGTGGCAAAGGATAAGAATTTTTAATAGTGACCTTGTTTAACCCCCTGTAGTCAATGCAAGGTCTCAGTGATCCATCTTTCTTCTCGACAAAAAAAAAATATCCAGCTCCCACTGGACACTTGGAAGGACGGATAAAGCCTTTATCAAGGCTCTCCTGAATATATTCATCCATCGCTTGGCTTTCCAGGTTGGATAAGGCATAAAGTTTTCCTTTTGGGAGCTTGGCCCCAGGGGCAAGATCAATCGCACAGTCATATGACCAATGAGAAAGGAGCGAATCAGCTTTTTTATTGGAGAACACATCCAAAAATGTGTGATATGGCTGTGCCAATTCCAGGCGAGCTGATTGCAGAGGAGATTGCACTGCCTGGATAGGAAGAGCTGCATTCAGAACCCCAGTGGATGACCTCGCCAGATCTCCAGTCCAGAACTAGGTGTTGTGGATCCTGAGCCATGGCAGACTAAGGACAACTGGGGCAATGGAGGAGAAGAAAATAAATACTTTCCCGAATGCAGAGCGCCAACTGAGAGATGGATGGGCAATGTCTGCAGTGATACCCGGCAATTAGATAGAGAGCTTCCATCAAGCCCACAGATGGAGATCGGGCTACATAAGTCATCAGGAGGAACTTCCAAGGTCTTAAATAAGGAGATATCTATGATTTTTCCAGCTGCTCCACTATCGAGTTAGGCCGTAGTTGGGAGAGTTTTTCCAAGAAGATAGATTAGGATTGGAATTAAGATTGAATTCTTTTGCAGACACTTTGGATAGGCCCAGATGGCGTTCTCCCTCTGCATCTAGGCCTCATCTTTTCCCAACTTTACTGGGAAGGAACTGGCAGAATTACCCATGCCGCCACAATAGAGACATAGACCCAGGTTCCGCCACCTAAATTTCTCTTCTGCATATAAGCGAAAAGCCGTAATCTGCATGGGCTCATCCTGTTCCACAAAAGAGTTGGCAGCTACGGAATAATGGGGGTAAGGTTGGTAGCTCCTTTTCCATCCTCCATTCCCTGATGCAACGGTCTGTCCAGATAGCAAGCTGCATAGCCCATCTAGAGTGTAAGGCATAGAATTGCTCTGAAAGGCCGAGACGAAACTGGCTGCAGAGAGCACGGTCATCCCAACCACTGTTGTTGGTCCACCTGCAAAATTCAGAGCAGTAGTCTTCAGTGGATTTACACCCTTGCTTAAGTGTCAGAAGGTGGGTTTTGGCCGACGCCGCTCTATCAGGGTCATCATAGAGCAAGCTTGAGGGCCTAAAAAATGCCTAAACTGACTGCAGGACTGAATGGTCAGATGGCGTGCCAAAAGCCCAGCTCTGGGGGTCTCCTTGGAGAAGGGAGATGACAATTCCCACGCGCTGAACTTCAGAACCAGAGGACATTGGTCTGAGACGGAAGAACAGCTTGCAGCTCTCCCGGAAATTTCCGAATGGTTTTACGCAGAGCCGGAACTATTCATTTTGGTGCCCTGTAAAAAGATGAACGGAAATATACCCAGCGCTGAATAAGCTGGAGGATAAAGTATTAACGCAGATGTACAGAGAAAAAGTGATTGTCAACCTCTCTAAAAAAACAAAAACAACCATAGACTGCGCCCTAATACTTATGTTGGGACATTAGAATTACACAAGTCAGGTGATAAGCATGAAAACATTAATAAAATCAATAAAAAAAATATAAAAAAACAATAAAGAACAAAGAATTGAATATATATCAATTATTGACACAGATTTATATTATAATGAACGGTTATGCATATAAAATATATATAAAAATAACCAACAATAAAAGACTCTCAGTATGAAAATGAATATACATCAGTCAGTCGCAAAGAGACAAAATGTTACTATTGCCAGTAACTATTCCAGGTTGTGGTCATTTGTAACCAAAAGATAGATACTAATAAAATGAAGTCTCTCAGTAGTATCTTTCTGACAACGGATATATACCAGTTCTTTTTTAGTTATTATATATGGCAACAACTGACCCGTCACGGTGAAGTCGTAGAGTGTGGTAAGTATATCCTTTAATGGTAAACCAAAAGACACCGTTAATGCCCCCACAAATGTAACTACTGCTAATTACTATGCCGTGTATGTGCATATCAAACCGCAGGATCTTCTCGGTAAACGATCACTGGCAGCCCGTGGTTGCGCTGTACCTTTGAGGTGACCAGGACGCTGCAGGGGAGAATGGTCTGACAAGCCGTGCCACCGCGAGGTGCAGGTGGCTCCCGTCTCTAGATGGTCGACGGCGGCGTGGGTGATGTAACAGATAGTGGCCCACAATCAGTCACCGCGTGTGCCGGTGGTCGCCTAACCATGTACAGTAGAAGTTTGCGGCAGGAGTATAAGAGCGGTTTTACCGGTTTCCTGAATAATGGTCAGTAATAGCCGAATGCAGAGCGAATCTCCGGTGTTCTTGTAGGAGAGCAGCAACGCGTTTCGCCTACACCTGTCGCCTTTTTCAAGCTGGAATGTTCCCCTATATCCAGTGAACAGTTTAAATAACACCAGGACGGGACTCATAGGTCAGTTGATTTATCTGATTTAACCATTGTAATATTCATCTGAGGATCTCTTACACAGTCTCAGTTATCCTGATGAGAGGATCTAAGCCGTATTAGGCAAAGAGTATCTCATAAGCATATTGTTCTACAATGAAATACAGTGTCGGACTGGGGCATGAAGGGCCCACCGGGGGAAGGCAGTGGTAGGGGCCCATGCTTAAAGGGAGTGGCCAGCCTCCAGTGGGGTGCGGCCAGCTACCTCAGATGCTTGGCTAACTATTATATAGGACATAGCCTGCAGGCAACATGGATACTACAGTATATGGTCTGTTTATCCATGTTCCTGCTCTACCGGGTAACTGACCATGTAATAGAGTAACAAAGTATAATTCAAGTGCACTGGTTGAAACCTGACATTAGAAGAGGGGGTGGGGCCCTCAGGCAGTGGGGCCCACCGGGGATTTCCCCTGTACCCCCGTGGGCCAGTCCAAGCCTGAGGAAATATGAAAAAAACTGTTCATTTATATACCGCATTTGTTTTATAAAGGTATAATAAAATAATAAGCAGTATATATATATATAAATAAAGCTATTTTAGCCTAATGTCCCAACAAAAAATATGACGTAACATTAGCGAGGAATTACCAATACTAGTCATGAAATACTTGGAATGGGGTTTGCAAGAAGTCAGTAACAGCAACATTACATAAATATGATATCAATAATTATGAGAGGATTAAGGGGCGATTCAGACCCAGACGCAAAGCAGCGCACTTTCGCAGGCGACAGGGGCCCGGTATGCAAATTCCACGATCGCACGACAAGGCTTAAGGACTCCCTCTATGTCTTAGAGAGCGACGGCAGAGCGAACGCACGCCGGTATAAAGACGCCCACTTCTCTTTCTTAGCACACGTCACCTCCAGGAAGTGTCTGATTAATCAGTAACATCGGGAGCCATCCGAGCTGCTCACAGCCCTTGTGGTGAGCCCTACCCCGCCACAAGCACTGCGATCACTGCAGGCTGAAATACGACCAGGTGACGTGTACAATGACGCTTCCATGCTAATTATGCACACCCATAAAACGCAGTTTTGACGCCCAGACACGCCTGCGTTCCCAGCACCACTCTCCCGTTCACAAGCGCCTTCCCCTGTTACCACCCACAAACGGCGCTGTCACTCAAAGTAGCATCCAGTCTGTGTACTACAAACGCACAATTCCCGAGCGCAGTGAGTGTCTCACACATGCGCATATTGATGCTTACGCATGTGCAGACGGGTGACTGTCGGCCATAGCGTGCGTTCGTGGGTTAGCGTCCAGGTCTGAATCAGGTCCTAATTACATAAATACCTATTTGACTCATTATAGGCTTACTAATCTCAAGATCACCACCTGGATGGAAAGATAACAAATATAACTAAAACAGATGTTAGACAAAAATTGTATTTAGCTTTGTTATTATATATAGGGGGGATAGATGATATACGGAGGGTTTTTTCCACGCTTCCTATTCATTGATTGTGAATTCTATACACCCAGCTTTATACTACTACCCCCCCCCTGTTTTGGAGGGGTGCAGTTACAGTGTGCAGTAGGGATAGTTGCAGGGTGTGGGGCTTTCAGGTGCAGGGGGGGTCAGTTACATTGTACAGGTGGTGTACTTGAAGGGTGCATAGGTGGCAGTTACAGGGTGCAGAAGTGGCAGGTGCAGGGGTGCAGTAGGTATAGTTGCAGGGGGTGGCAGGTGCAGGGGGGTCAGTTACACTGTACAGGTGGTGTACTTACAGGGTGCAGAGGTGGCAGTTGGAGGGGTGCAGTTACAGTAGGGATAGTTGCAGGGTGTGATGGTGTCATTTGCAGGAGGGTCAGTTACACTGTACAGGCAGTGTACTTACAGGGTGCAGAGGTGGCAGTTGGAGGGGTGCAGTTACAGTGTGCAGTATGGATAGTTGCAGGGTGTGGGGGTGTCATTTGCAGGGGCGGTCAGTTACACTGTACAGGTGGTGTACTTACAGGGTGCTGATATGGCAGTTGGAGGGGTGCAGTTACAGTGTGCAGTAGGGATAGTTGCAGGGTGTGGGGGTGTCATTTGCAGGGGGGTCAGTTACACTGTACAGGTGGTGTACTTACAGGGTGCAGATGTGGCAGTTGGAGGGATGCAGTTACAGTGTGCAATATGGATAGTTGCAGGGTGTGAGAGTGTCAGGTGCAGGGGGGTCAGTTACACTATACAGGTGGTGTACTTACAGGGTGCTGAGGTGGCAGTTGGAGGGATGCAGTTACAGTGTGCAGTATGGATAGTTGCAGGGTGTGGGGGTGTCATTTGCAGGGGGGTCAGTTACACTGTACAGGTGGTGTACTTACAGGGTGCAGATGTGGCAGTTGGAGGGATGCAGTTACAGTGTGCAATATGGATAGTTGCAGGGTGTGAGAGTGTCAGGTGCAGGGGGGTCAGTTACACTATACAGGTGGTGTACTTACAGGGTGCTGAGGTGGCAGTTGGAGGGATGCAGTTACAGTGTGCAGTATGGATAGTTGCAGGGTGTGGTGGTGTCATTTGCAGGGGTGGTCAGTTACACTGTACAGGTGGTGTACTTACAGGGTGCAGAGATGGCAGTTGGAGGGGTGCAGTTACAGTGTGCAGTAGGGATAGTTGCAGGGTGTGGGGGTGTCATTTGCAGTGGGGTCAGTTACACTGTACAGGTGGTGTACTTACAGGGTGCAGATGTGGCAGTTGGAGGGATGCAGTTACAGTGTGCAATATGGATAGTTGCAGGGTGTGAGAATGTCAGGTGCAGGGCGGTCAGTTACACTATACAGGTGGTGTACTTACAGGGTGCTGAGGTGGCAGTTGGAGGGATGCAGTTACAGTGTGCAGTATGGATAGTTGCAGGGTGTGGGGGTGTCATTTGCAGGGGCGGTCAGTTACACTGTACAGGTGGTGTACTTACAGGGTGCAGAGATGGCAGTTGGAGGGGTGCAGTTACAGTGTGCAGTAGGGATAGTTGCAGGGTGTGAGAGTGTCAGGTGCAGGGGGGTCAGTTACACTCTACAGGTGGTGTACTTACGGGTGCAGAGGTGGCAGTTGGAAGGGTGCAGTTACAGTGTGCAATAGGGATAGTTGCAGGGTGTGGGGGTGTCAGTTGCAGGGGAGTCAGTTACACTCTACAGGTGGTGTACTTACAGGGTGCAGAGGTGGTAGTTGGAAGGGTGCAGTTACAGAGTGCAGTAGGGTTATGCGGCCCATACACGGTGCAACATTTTTGTGCACGATGTGGACAATTTTGGTCAATCATAACAATCAATTGTGCACATCGTGTGTTGATTCTGTGTGTGTCCCCGTCGTCATATACTGGATCATAGATCGCACTGCAAAACCGTAAGATTGCGATCTATTTTGTACAATGCATGCATCATATCGTATGATCGTAGCGATCAAACATCCAGTATTTAACCACATCGTATGGAGAATTTCAAGTGTGTGGGGGTTTCAGTGGGTGGTGGTTTCAGGTGCAGGGGCTTCAGTTACACTGTACAGGTGGTATACTTATAGGGTGCAGAGGTGGCAGTTGCAGTGGGGCAGTTATACTGTACAGGTAGTGTACTTACAGGGTGCAGAGGTGGCAGTTACAAGGTGCACAGGTGGCAGTTACAGGGGTGCAATTACAGGAGTCAGAGGAGGCAGTTGCAGGGGTGCAGTTAAAGGGTGCAGAGGTGGCAGTTGTAGTGGTGCAGATACAGGGTGCAGTAGGGATAGTTGCATGGTGTGGGAGTGTCAGGTGCAGGAGGTTCAGCTACACTGTACAGGTGGTGTACTTACTGGGTGCATAGGTGGCAGTTGTAGGGGTGGCATATACAGGGTGCAGAGGTGCAGGGGCAGAACTATGGGAGACAATGGAGGCATCTGCTGCCACAACATATTCAACCCACTTAGGGCTGTAACTATGTACCCGGAGTGTACCGTCATGGCCCTTCACGGCACCTGAGAAGCCACCGTACACTAGAGGAGAGCTCCATATCAGACCATCGGCTGCTGCCTTTGTCTATCTATAGCCTGTCTGCATGCGAATTGCTACATTACAGTGTCAGCGGCTGTGACAGGGGGGGGCACCAAATTATAACTTGCCTCCGGGCGTCTGGGGTGAACTTACGCCACTGCAGAGGTGGCAGGTGCAGTTACAGTGTGCAGTAGGGATAGTTGCAGGCTGTGGGGGTGTCTGATGCAGGGGGGTCAGTTACAATGTACAGGTGGTGTACTTACAGGGTGCAGAGGTGGCAGTTACAGTGTGCAGTAGGGATAGTTGCAGGGTGTGGGGGTGGCATTTGCAGGGGGGTCAGCTACACTGTACAGATGGTGTACTTACAGGGTGCAGAGGTGGCAATTACAGTGTGCAGTAGGGTTAGTTGCAGGGTGTGGGGGCGGCAGGTGCAGGGGGTTCTGTTACACTGTACAGGTGGTGTACATACAGGGTGCAGAGGTGGCAGTTGGACGGGTGCAGTTACAGTGTGCAGTAGGGTTAGTTGCA